>MUHK01009003.1:0-11105 GCA_002151225.1 Paramoeba pemaquidensis
CCCTCCCCCCCCCAAAAATTAGTCATTTGGAACACGACCCATTCTCCGTTGCCCATGTAATGATCCCTGTGATGACTGTGCAAACCGAGATGTTGAGGAGATTCGATTTTTTAACCGATTTTCTTCAATGTCACCCGAAACTTTTCCTGAGTTGCTCGAGAAATCGAATCCTCCTTGTGATTTGGCGGCTGAAATTGGAGTTCCGATTGGAGATAATTTTGTGTATCGTTGTCTTATTCAATGGTTTGTTCTCTCTCTCCTCTCTCCTCTCTCTCTCTCTCTCTCTCTCTCCTCTTAAACGCCCTCTCTCTCTCTCTCTCTCTCTCTTTCTTATTTACTCCCCAATAATTAAGGCGTGACACAAGTTGTGGTCTTTTCCGAGCCATCCCTGTTTTTGACTATGGTAACCCCCGTGTGTACCCAATGGTCGATATTGTTCGCCTTGATAACCCCTTCACTTTCGAAAGCGCTCCTGATTACCTGCTCCAACATGATACTAAAAATCAAATTAAAGGGAATGCAATTGGGATTCTTTTCACTGTTTCGGTGGGTGATAACACATTTATTAGCGAAGATCGGTTGTTGAATGAGTGTGAGATTGGTTTCACTGTACTCTCCAATATTCACTCCACCTCTGATGTTCCCTTGGAGGCAGAGGTTCTTTTTTCTTTTCTCCCTTTTTTCTTTTTTCCTTTTTTCTTTTCCTTTTTTCTTTTCTTTTCTTTTTCTTTTTCTTTATCCCTAAAAATCACTTCATACAGTTCCGTCCTCTGAAAGATTTCCAAAAGAGCTCTGTCCCTTGCAATCAAGAAACGTTCGCTAATGTTTCAACACTTCTCGACGAAGCTCAACAAGAGCTCTCCATTCTTGCCCGTACAGGAGTTTTGGTCGAGGATAGTGTGTATGAAAGTGAAAGTTTTTCTGCTGATGAGTTGGTAGAGAATTCTGCGAGCGCTACTTATGCTTCTTATAGTCTTATGTTCTCTGAAGAGTGGCAAAGGTAACCCGACATTCGGTTTTCTCTCTTTTTTTCTTTTGTGCTTTTTCTGACACTTGTGCCACGTAGTTGCCAAGGACTCGGAGATTCTTTTTTGGATTTTGAGACTGTCGATAAGACTTTAACTGATTCAACAGTTTGCGCAACTTATGACGGTGACGATCCTTGTTGTAATGAAACTTTAGCTTGGGAAACTTGCTGTGACGGTGAGGTTTACAATCATTTGAGCAGATTTTAATTTTTTTTTCGTTCTTCATTTGATTATGACAATATTGTCATTTTTTTTAAAAATCAAAACCCCCCAGGGACGAGATGTTGTTTTGGAAAATGTCTCAGAACCAGTATCTCCAAATGAGGGTCAGATTGAAGATGAGTGCGTTGACAGCGAATGTATTGAAACCTATGTTCAAGATTACAGGTTATTCCAAATGACCATTCTTTTCTTTCCCGTTTCTTGAAATCTTATGCCTCCTCTTCTTTTTTCCTTTCCTTTTCTTTCCTTTCATGAAAATCCCCAAATCACACAGAACATCTTATGAAGAGGTGAATATCAATGAAGTTTGTGAAAATAAGCTGTTGCTTGATACTGGTTTGAATCGAGTCGTTTCAGATTGTCGAAAAGAGTGGATTGGAGAGTAAGTATTCTCTTTCTTCTGCGTGTGTTTGTGTGAGGTTTCTTTCTCACCTTTTTTGTTCTCCTTTTCTTCTTCCCTCAACTCTCAGTGACGAATTTGGAAAACTTTGCTACACCGATAATGATTGCACTGACCTGTATGGCACTGGGCAATGTGATCTCGTCGCGAATCGCTGCACCGGTGTCCGACTTGAAATGGAACTTGGGTTTCTTGGCTGTCTTCTTGAAGATGTCGATAGTGTCACTCGTTCAGCTATTACCAATGAATTGGAAAGAGCTGGGACGTTTTCTTCTTCGAATATCGGAAAGAAGGCAACTGCTGAATTGTTAAGAAACTATTTGGTGCAAGATATGGAGTGTGCCAGTGATTACGGGCCAATGTCAGAGTATCGCTCCAGATTTGTGGCCGAATCTTTGACAGCTCCTGAGCGTCAGCTCTGCCCTGTGGTTTCAATTTTTTTTCAATTTTTTTCTTTTTCATTTTTATTCTCTATTCCTTCTCCCCCTGTATTTTCGCATGCATTTTTTTTTTTGCATTTTACTCAATTCGTTTCCTCGTCTTAGTGTTATGATATCTATTGCTTGAGTCCATTTGGTTGTGATTGGCCACTCCAATGTTATGACAAGAGGAAGAATTGTGAACCAGAACTTGTGCCTTATGAAACATCGTTGTGTGCTGAACCCACAGGAGATAATTTAGTGTGTAATTGGAATAATTCTTTGACTGAATCTGAGTGTAATCTGGGTTTGTTTTTTGGCTTTTTCTAATATATATTTTTTTTTTTTGAAACTAATTTTTATTTGTAGATACACCTGTTTGTATGTTTTGTCATAACTCCTCCAATTGTGTCGTTCTCCCTGCTACATCAGAAGATGAGTGTGAAGATACTCCCATTTGCTTGCTCCCAGGAGGAGAGATTCTTTGGGACGTGAGTGAGGTAACAACATTTTTATTTCGATCAATTAATATTTCTCTGTCACAAAAGTCTTCCCTTGCAGGAATTTCTCACACACACCTTTTTCCCCTCCCCCATTTCCTTTGACCTCTTTTATTATTTGATCAGTCCGAATGTGATGACATTCAATATTGCACTGAAGAATGTTTTGGCGAAGAATGTGCCGATCAAGAGGCTTGTGAGGAAGTTTCTGGGTTCTGTGAAGATCCTGATTCAATTCTCCCAAGTGTTGAGGTGAGTCTAATTCTTCATGTCAACCTAAAAAAAGTCAACTAACTTTCAACTTTCTCTACCATAGTACGCTGTTAAGCAATATCCCGAATCGCTGGCAAACGCAACAGATGGAGTGTGCATTACCCCCCTCAGTCCCGAAAATTTTCCTTCTTGCCCCTTTTTATCTGATGTCCTCGAATATGATGGGTATACTGTTACTCTTGACAGCCGAACAGGAAATTCTTTTGATTTTGGAACTCATCGAGGGTTTAACATTTATTTTCTTTTGCTTTTTCAACAATGTTTATATTGACCTATTTTTTCTTTCCCCTTTTTAGCTGCGTCAATTTTACTCGTTGCACACCACAGAGGATTCAATTTGGAGCTGGAACTGGTGCTGCTCTTCTCCCCGAAACGTGCGCTCATGAACACCCAACTGCCGAACAGTGTAAAGAAAATGTTCAAGGAATTTGGTTGCCTCTTCCAATTCAAGTATGTCATCCTCTGCCCCTTGATTTCTTCTTTTTCGAATGATTTATCTCAATACCTTTCCCACAGAATGAACAAGATTGTGAAAACCCTCTTCAAGTTGATGATGACGATTTCCCTGGGTATTGCTTAGAAGATAGAACAGGTTTTTTTTTTTTTTTTTTTTTTTTTTTTTTTTTTTTTTTTTTTTTTTTTTTTTTCTTCTTCTCTTTATTCAATATTTGTTTGTTTTTTTTTAGGCGACAGCCCCTATCTTTCCAGGAAAGGAAAGCAAGATTGTGAAACGTGTGGTGGGATCCCTCGACCCCCTGCATATTGGAGAAAAGGAAATTGGGTAGGAGGGTTATCCAGGAGAGCAGAGTGGAGGTTTCTTTCTTTCTTTTTTGCTTTAGCATCGCCTCTTTCTTTCTCTTTTTTCCCCCCTGTCTTACCTTATCTTTTAGCAAGCCAAATATGACTGGGAACTTCTTGTATGTCTCTGATTCTATTTCATTTCTCGCTCTTAATGAACTTCTTTCTCTTTCTTCTTCAAACGTTGACGCTTTTTTGGGTGACGTGGGAGTCTCGTGCTCCATTTTCCCCTTTGTCAACTATTTCAATTTGTTTTCTTGTGGCTGTGGAGGAGCAGATTCAGGTAATTTCCTGTTTGATTTCTCTCTTCTCTTTTATGTCTCTCTCTCAAATTCTCTTTCCATTTCAGTGGATGAATGTGTGGCTCCTTTCCAGGATGATGGATCTGGAAGTGTTATTGGTAGCGCTTGGTTTTGTCCTGGTGTCAGCTCGACGGTAAGTGGGATATCTGGAGTCCAAAATTCTTCTTCATTTTCTAATTTTCACTCGTGTGCAGGTTGGAGTTTCTGTGGGAACCCTGGAAATCAATGGATCTGATGTGTCTGGCGATTTGTGTAAATATGCGACAATTCTTTTTGCAAATGTTGAGGTTTTCGTTGGAAATCGCAAGCAGTATGTCTTTGATTTTTTCTTTTTTGTTTCTTAAAATGGTTTTTTGATCTTTTCTTTGCTATCACCAAAAAAAAAAAAAAATAGAGTCCCACCCACCGTCCTTGGAGATCCCAACCCTATTGATGCTGAAGCAGTGAGAAACGCTAATGGAGCCAGTGTGGGAGAAGTTGTAGGGAATGGTATTCAATTCTCAATTTCAAGATCTTCGTTTGTGAGTTTCAGAGAAGAAATTAGCCGAGGTTAGCTGGAACCCCTTTTGTTTTGATAATCACTTCAATTTTTTCTTATCATCAATTCTCCTATCCCCCCCAAACACAGTGAAACTCACCCTTTTTCTTGATGTGACTGTTTTGCGCGAGGTTCCTCGTGAGTATGTGTTTGATTTGGGAGTGGAAATTCTTGACACTGAAGATAAAAGATATTCTGATGAAGTGGAGGTGAGACCTGTGGAGGCTACAATTGCTTCTGGAGTGTTGATTGAATCTGGGATGACAGTTGGAGAATTATTGGATGAAATTGACGATCAAGATTTTGTTTGTTTTTTTTCTTTTTTTTTTTCTTTTCTTTCAATTCTCTCTTTTTCTGACCATATTTTTTAATATCTCACAAGGCTGTTGAGTTTGCTGTGTATTGGGACAACCCTTTTGAAAAGGGCACCCCTCGCTTGTATCCAATTGCCAGAGAACAAGATTGGGAAAGTGGTATGCTTGTTTTATTGCTTTTTTTTTTTTTTTTTTTTGGTCTTGTTGTGTATTTCCTTACAATACCATCCCTTTAGGATCAAGCCTTTTCTAAATTTTGGTTGGCATGGTTGCTTTTCAACCTTTTTCTTTACTTGATTTTGGTGATTGTGTTGGTGTTGGAAACACAACTTGATACTTCTGATCAATTGATTGTTGACTGTTTCGGAAGGGTTGTTGAAGTGGACGAATCCTTCACAATCCAGGTTTTTATTTTTTCTTTTTAAAAGTTTTTCGACTTTTTTTAACTTCATTCCTTCACACAGGCTATTCGTATTGCATACCACTCCTTCCTTCTTATTATCGCCGTGGTCACCTGTATCTCCCTCCTCGTCTTGGGAAAAAAACTTGACCAAACTACTGCTTCCAACTCTCTCTCAACTCTCTCTGCAATTGCTGGGTTGAATGTCTTTTTGACCAGTTTATTGTGGGTTATTTACTCCGCTGCCAGCGGGAGCTCGCCCTATTTTGTTATTCCTTTGTTTTTCTGCGAGGCCTTGCCATTGTTGGCGCTGATGTGGAAGATTATTCCTGATGAACAGTGAGTTTTGTTTGCTGAGTGAGTTTTCCGACTCATTTTCTATTCATTTTTTTTCTTTTCATTATTTTCTTTTCTTTTTTGGTTTCTACATTTCATGACGCCGCGATTTGTCATTTTTTTTGTTGTTTTTGAAAAAATATTACATTTTATTCTTATTTTGTTCGTCATGATGGAGTGTTCTCACGATCCTAGCGTTGATAATTTGAGAAAACTCTAATAAAAAATATTAAAAAAAAAAAAATTGTTTTTCAGAAAAACAAGGAACAAGGAACCACAAACAACAAACAAAGAACAACGAGAACCCAAAAACACAGCGGGATGATTGCAGAATCTTTTTTTGCTTTTTTGTTTTTGTGTCGCAATCACAAGTTGGGGCCCTCACAAAAATTATCACACATTTCTGGAAAAAAAATTTCCTCAATTGCTGGGTTGAATGAATCAGAAAAACCAGCAGAAAAAAATTGTTCTTGGGGACGGGGAATTTGTTTCATTTTTGTTGCTTTTCCCCGTCCCCAATCAATAAACCTATTGTTTCGACTGGTTTACATTGGTTGGGGTCCCCATAAAATTGAATAACACATTTGTTTTGTGTTTTTAACTGATTCCGTCCAGTGCGCTTTTCCACTAAATTCATGGTGAACTATGAACCATGTTTGAACCATTTGCAACTGATAATCTCACACAGAGATTGTTGGCTTGAGACCAATAGAAAACTGGATAGAAAAGCCAACAACTTTGGAGACCTGTGATATTTTTTGAGAACACCACAACAAGAAAGAAATCAGTTTTTTAGGGTTAGAGGAACACCACTTAGATTGTGTGTGTTTTCTTCTCACTTCTTCAGTATGTGTTACCCTAGTGAGATTGGAAAGAAGTTCTTCACACACACAACATCTGAGAGCGTTCCTTTCAATTGGTGGACCTTCTGTTGCATTTGAAAACTCCTATGCAATTGGATCTCGAAATATGGTTCTTCTCCTCCATCTTGGAAGTTTGGTGACTTTTGGCTTGCGCCTTGTGACATTGCAACTTTGAGTTCTGCTGCAACCAGTCAGCGAAGCCCCCCGCAAAACCAGACAGACCCCTCTCGTTTTTTTTCGTGTTGGTTGAAATAAATCTTCCTGCAAGGCAAAATAATTTTTTTTTTTGTCTCCTGTCGACCAAGAGCTAAGGAAAAAGATTCTTTCATTCCCGACAGAGAGTGGGATTCGACTGCTGAGTTTTTTACTCAACCACCAACAACAAACAAAAGAAAAAACGTCAAGAAAAGTATTTTTTTTATCTTTCTCAAAAGTTGCAGGAAAACGTCAAAGAATTACTGGCACACCCCACAATTGCTAGGCCTACAACAAGATGGTTCGGGACATTGAAACTGATTACCTTGCGCGTTAAAAACAAACAGATCACACACCCAATCTGGGATGGTCCCAGTCAATTGGTTATCAAGCAAAGAAAGAAAGGTTGTGGTATTGTCGGCAAAATTGCTGCTGTAGTCAGGGATTGTTCCTTTGGGTTGAAAAAAAAAAAAAAAAAAAAAAAAAAAAAAAAAAAAAAAAAAAAAANTAAAAAAATCAAAAAATTGATTTGTTTCCACTTGAACACAAAGAAAAAATAGAAACAAAAGAAATGTGATTTACCCACTAGTTGGTTTCGACCAAAACCGAGACCATTGAGAATGGTTGTTGCCAATTGATCCGGAAGTGATCCGGTGAGTTGGTTATCGTGCATTTGCACCTGATTGAGCTCCAGAAGTTTTGTCAAGGTGGAGGGGATTGGACCTGGAGGAATATTTGAGCACCAAGAAAGAGAGAAATGAAGACAAAAGAGGCATACCAGACAAAGAATTTTGGGTGACAAAGAAGGATTGGAGGAGAGGAAAGTTATCCAAACAATCAGGGAAAGTACCTGTAGACCACAATAGATGTCAGAATAATAAAAAACCATTGAAAATCATTGAATATTCATTCAAAAAAAAGATCAAACCAGATAATTGAGTTTGGGAGAAAAAAAAATTGACCAAGGAGGGGGGGCTTTTACAAAAAGAATCAGGGAGAGTTCCTTCAAGAAGTGCCCCAGAAATTGTGAGAGACTGATATGGGGCACCAAACAAATCATCAGGAATAGTTCCAGTCAAATTTTCAGTGAGCAAAAGGTTGCTCAATTTTGGTGTTTGTCCTACAACACAAAGTGAGAAAAAAAAGGAGAAAAAAGATTTTTTTTCGAAAAAAAAAAAAAAAAAGGAGCAAACCCAAATTCGGGGGGATGGTTCCAGTGAACCCATTGGATTGGAGTATCAGGGATGTAAGCGACTCCAAACCAACATAAAAAGGGGGAATAGTTCCAACAAGGGCTGGATTAAAAGAGAGAGAAAGGCCTTCCAATTGCGTCAAATCTCCAATCGAATCAGAGATGGTTCCATTCAAATTTTGTTGTTGTCGAGAAAGCTGCTGGACATGGGTGTTTCCCCCCCTGAATCAAGAAAAGAGAGTCAATAAAAGGGTGAGAGGAAACAAAAGAGGAGGGAGAAAATAAACTCGCATGTAACACCAGCCCAGCTGTTCTCACAAGGGTCACCAGTCAGCCAATTGTTCTTTCCAACCCAGTTTCGGCCTTGAAGGGAAGTATAGAAATCTACCAACGCTTGTCTCTCAGAGGAAGGGACAGTGGCAAAAGCAAGCCCAAAACATAACACCAAAGTCAGACAAACTGAGTTGCGCATCGCCACCATCTACACCACCAAAAGGACCAAGCAAAGACACGGACAGCAGTTTGGATCTCGTGAGAGGTGATGATTGCCTTCTTGTTGCAAAAGAAAAAGCGACCAATTGCAATTGGTACCCCCCCNCGCCAATTGTCACTTTTTCTTTTTGTCTTTGCTTGGTCCTTTTGGTGGTGTAGATGATGAAGATGCGCAACTCAGTTTGTCTGACTTTGGTGTTATGTTTTGGGCTTCTGGAATTTGATGCGAAATGAAAAAAAAAATTAAAAAAAAAATTTCAAGGTTTATTTGCCAACTGTTTATTCTGAGTCATCCTCACTCCCAGAGCTAAAATTACCTCCCAAAAAATTTGCTTTCCCTTTTGGCATAAGCTTGACACATACCCCAAACTATACAAGGTGGTCCACAATTTTGATCAGCTCACTCTTGGCTCGATTTAGTGTTGGATTGGGGGGAAAATATGGAGGTGAAGTGGAGATTCCAATTTTCAACACATCTTCTCTGGAAGCTGATTGTCCTTTGTGTGAGGAAGGGCCTCAAAATCTTCAAATGCCATAGGTTCAAGATCAACCAAAAACCAAATTGAATTCCCCTTCTGTTTGGTCTTAAAAAGAGGTCTTTGTCAATCTTCTCATCAAATGTTGAGGAAAGATGGCAAATTGGATGACCAAATCTGGACTTACAATTCCTTTGAGAAGTGAAAAAAAGAAAATTTGTGTGATGAGAAGGAATTTATCAATAAATTAACCAAGTGGTTCAACAATTAAAAACAAATTAAACAACTTTGGTTTGGACTTTGGTTGCCAATTGGTGTAAAAGAAGGTCCACCAAAGTGCAATTGAAAGGAACACTCTGAGGTGTTATGTGTGATGAACTTCCCAATCTCTCTCATCTCCCTGGCTGTCAATTGAGCTGCTTCGTCCCTGTTCATTGGAAGCGTTTCACTAATTCCTAAAAAAAACCTATGGCTTGTTTTATCTTCCTTATCGCCACCTATTTTTTTTGGGGGTTTTGGGGTTTGTGGAAGTTTTCCATAAATTTAGGACAGCTTTTTTTTTTAGGATTTTTTTAGGAATTAGTGAAACACTTCCAATATTATGTGGGACATGAAACATGGAGAATGTCATTTAGTGAAATATTTTCATCA
This sequence comes from Paramoeba pemaquidensis, assembly GCA_002151225.1. Taxonomy (NCBI): domain Eukaryota; phylum Discosea; class Flabellinia; order Dactylopodida; family Paramoebidae; genus Paramoeba; species Paramoeba pemaquidensis. Next base: position 9,400 of record MUHK01009003.1, read on the forward strand.
TTATCAAGAGGCAGGAGTTTGGACAAGATTCATTTTGATTACACAGCCAGAACATTTGATGTTGCAAAAGAAAATAACGAACCAACCATTTTAAAAGCAAGACAAATGGCAAAAGGAGAAATCTATGAGTGTTATAATAAAACCAGAAACTTGTACTACATTGGTGACATAACTACTACAACAAAGAAACGGTTTCAGGAACATTGTCAAGAAAAAGAAGATCCTATTTACAAGACAGCAATCTGGCCGACTCTGTAAAGGAAAAATACAGTTATGAGAAAGGAAAATCGAGAAAATTATCTGATAGAAATGATGGAAGAGTTTCGCTCATTCTGGAACGAAATTCTGGGTCTGGAATTTAGAGTGAGTGAATTGGGTCTCTATTGTCAAATTGAAAAAAAGTGTTTCACTAAAATCTAGATTTCTAAATCTGTGAATTTGGGTTTTCTGTCTCTGTGGCTTCTTCTCACTTGAGTTTCAGACGATTTCTATGGAAGGAGTTAGAATTAAGAAAAAGCTTGATAAAAAAAGGGGTGCACCAGAAGAAGGGAGGGGGTTGCACTTTCAGCCCATTTTCGTTTTGGCATTTCTAAAATCTGCAAGCACCCAAGCGTTGCCTTCCAAAAAAAAAAACCAAACGCCGCGTTCTGGAAAAACCTGGAATTTGCATCTCAAAATTTTGTTTCACTTATTCCAAGGAGGCTATTACTTCACGCGCGATTCGGAGGAGTTTCTTGGCAACTGGTCTGTTTCCTTTCCAGCCCACCAAGATGAGGATGAACGTTCTCAACATCAAAACAGACCCAGAGAGGAGGACTGAGAAGCTTTGTTTGGAGTTTTCCAAAATCCTCACAACGATGGTGAAGCCCAAACACAAAAAGTCTCCGAAAATAACGATCGGGGTGCCCATGAATGTCATCTTCGACCCAGAACAGAAAATAGAAGAAAAAACAAAAAGGAAGAAGAAAAAGTTCCTTGAAAAGGGGAAAAAGATAACAAACAATGAACGTGAGAGAGAGTTCTGAGCCCATTTTGGTGGTCCATCTGTTGCAATTGAGTTGTTGTGGAGCTGGATAATGGTGGAACCTTTTCAGGTTGATCAGAAAATTGACGAGATGGATTTGACAACCTGGCAAAATCACTTTATTTTGTGAATTTTTTTTGTGACATTGCAACTTCAAGTTCTGCTGCGACCAGTCAGCGAAGCCCCACTCAAAACCAGACAGACCCCTCTCGTTTTTTTTCGTGTTGGTTGAAATAAATCTTCCTGCAAGGCAAAATCAAAAATTTTTTGTCTCCTGTCAACCAAAAGCCAAGGAAAAAGGTATTCTTTCATTCCCGACAGAAAGTGGGATTCGACTGCTGAGATGTTAAACTCAACCACCAACAACAAACAAAAGAAAAAACGTCAAGAAAAGTTTTTTTTATCTTTCTCAAAAGTTGCAGGAACGTCAAAGAATTACTGGCACACCCCACAATTGCTAGGCCTACAACAAGATGGTTCGGGACATTGAAACTGATTACCTTGCCCTTGAAAAACAAACAGATCACACACCCAATCTGGGATGGTCCCAGTCAATTGGTTATCAGCCAAATAAAGATAGCTTGTGGTATTGTCGACAAAATTGCTGCTGTAGTCAGGGATTGTTCCTTTGGGTTGAAAAAAAAAAAAAAAAAAAAAAAAAAAAAAAAAAAAAAAAAAAAAA
>MUHK01009011.1:0-10118 GCA_002151225.1 Paramoeba pemaquidensis
AAAAAAAAAAAAAAAAAAAAATTACCTTACTCGAGCAAAGAGCTGGACAAATAACCGAAGCAGGCGCACCCACCAAATTTTCATGCCCAAAAGTACTATAAACCTTCTTATTCGCATACTGAATAATCCCGCTCTCCAACGTGACCAACACCGCCTCAGCATACATATCAAAAAACGAAAACAACTCGCCAAGATCCACATTTGAGCTCGGTGACGAAGCGTGCCCCGATGGCATCACCCTCTTTCCCTCCTGAATCTCTTGAATAATGGCTGTATACGACACATTCGCCTCTGACAACGACAACCACACATCAAACAGTCTCCCTTCCTTCGTCTTGGCCGTGACCTTCTTCCCCTTTCCCATAATTGCCCCCTTCCCTCTCTGGCGATACTTCCTTAAGTACCCCGCGTGGGCATTCGCGTCGTGATCGTTCATCAACAAATCCACACTTTTTCCCAAAATCTCCTCCCGTTCCCACCCAAACATATCTTCTGCTGCACCATTGAAAAAGAGAACGGCTCCTCTGTGATCAATGGACACAACCGCGTCCACAAAGCTCTCCAAGACCTCAAAGGTTGAAAAATTCGCATTGTTTCTCTTTCTATTTGTCCGCGATCTCGTTGTTCCGTGGCACCTCTTTCTCTTTTCCTTCTTCCCTTTTTCAATGTCCCGCTCCTTCCCCTTGCCTTTCTCTTTCTCCTTCCCTTTCTCTCTCCCCTTCTCCTTCTCTCTTTCTCTGTCTCGCTCTCGTTGCTCCCTCTCTCTCTTCTCCCTTTTTTCCTCCATATGCTTCTTAAAGTCCTTTCTCTTGTAGTTCACCACCACTTCCTCCTCATCTCTCGCGGGTCTCGTCGAGTACAAAATCAAGGTCAATCGAACCTTTTGGGCGTAGCTGTACATCATCTTCACGTCCCTTTCGTTTCGAATGGTCACAAGGTCACCATCTGAGTCTTTGTATTTGGCGAAAAGACGGGACCCAAACTCTCCTCGAAGTTTGAATTGGAAAGTTTCAAATCCATCGCTGTTTGTGAGCATGAAATGGGACACCTAAAATGTGTGATGTGTGATGTGTGTGATATGTGTGATGTGTGTGATGTATGTGGTGTGTGTGATGTATGTGATGTATGTGATATGTGTGGTGTGTGATGTGTGTGATGTGTGTGATGTGTGTGATGTGTGTGATGTGTGTGGTATGTGTGGTGTGTGTGAGGTGTGAGGTGTGTGATGTATGTGATGTGTGAAGATAGGCACAAAGGGTTAATCAATCAATTCACTCAAAAAACAACCAAACTTTTGATTGTGAAAAACATAAAGAAACACAAAATACAAAGAAATACAAAACCTTATCCTTGTAAATACACTTCACAACCACCTCTCGAGCTGAGTGCTCCTGTGGAACGACCACTGATATCCCTCGAGGGGAATAAGGGGCAACTGTTGAGGTGGCAGAAGTTGCTGAACCGATATCCGAACCATTTGATTTGGTTTTGGGTGTTGTCTGGGGGTCGATGAGATGATGTACGAGGTGCAGAATTTTTTGGCGATGGAGCATTTTGGCAATTGGGATGTTTTTCAGAGTTTCTTCGTCTATGACGACAAGAGCAGCTCCATCGATGTTGTTAAAGATGAAGTCATCTCGGTAGTAGTGGAGATTGTGAGCCTAGAAAAAAAAGAAAAGATTTAATCTTTGAAAAGAAAAAGAAAAAAAAAAAGAGCCCAAAAAAAGCAAAAAAAGGAAGGAATTTGCTGTGCAACCTGCAGCCATTGTCCAACTTCGTGAACATTCCAATCCTTAAGATTCTTTGAGTTTGTGTAAGGAAGGGGTTCAGGTTTCGCAACCGTCTCCATCTCCCAGCGCAACTGCTTTTTTATCACAAAACCTTTTTTTTTAGGGCGCAAAAAAAGATCTCTTTCCCTTTTGCGGACAAACCACGTGCTTCGTCTCAAAATCAAAGGGTTAAACCCTCAAACCCCGATCAACCCTGTGCACACCAACACAAACCATGACAACCAAACAGGATCTTTTTTTTTTATCCAAATTGTTTTGGGTTTTTTTTTACTTTTTGACTGTCAAACCATAAAGAAAAGAAACTTTCGTGCCTTTCCTCCTCATTCCTCCTCATTCCTCCTCATTCCTCCTCATTCCTCCTCGTATGCATAGTCCTCATCCTCATACAGACCGTCATCGTCCTCCCCCTTTTCAGCGTCTTCAACCCCTCGCAAATCATCAAACAAAACTTCATCCTTTTCGACCTTTGCCTCTTCAACTGCGGCTTCCTTCGTATCTGTCCTCTTCAAAAACATGAAGCTTGCTCGCCCAGCCCCCGCCACAGCAATATTCGAGTTGGTGTAGTTCCCGATGTCAGAAATGTGTTCCCACGACAGTAATTCGTCAACACTGACCTTCGAGTTCCCAAAAGTTTTTTCTCTGCGTGCACACCGACAACCAAGAAGATCGTGCGTCTCACAAATTGTCTCGGTCCTCAACTTAAAGAGGTCGCGCAACTCGGAACTCGAAAAATTACTCCCGTCTGTCCCCTTCTTTTGCTCGACAACACGAGCGGAAAGGGCGGTTTTTGTGAGCTGTCGCTGGTAAATCTTTTCTTCCACTGTACCCGTACAGAGCAGGCGATAAATAAAGCATTCTTTCTTTTGCCCCGGTCTCCACACACGAGCCATGGCCTGAGGGAAAAGAATGAGATACGAATTGCCCCTAAAGCAACATGCAGAAGAAAAGAAGCCAACCTGAGCATCATCAGCAGGATTCCAACTCCCATCAAAAAGAATAAGATGATTCGCTCCTATTAAGTTGAGACCCACCCCCCCTGCCTTGGAAGAGAGCAACATCACCGTCTCTTGGCCGTTGGGGTCATTCAATCGATCGACAAGAGATTGTCTCTTCTTGATCGAAGTTTCACCATCGAGCTGCAAGTATTTGATATTATTTTGCTTGCACAAGCTCGCCAGGACCTCCAACGTCTGCTTGTACATACTCACAATCACAACGCGGTCATCAGACTCCCGAAAAATCTTCAACAGCAACGTTTTCGCGAAGGAAACCTTGGAAGAGAATTCTGCATGGCAGACAAGCTCCTTCTTCGGCTTGTAGGGCTTGAGTTCAGCGAGGACAGAATCAGGAAGAGACTCAGGTTTTCGCACGGTCATTTCAATCAGAAGGTCAGGGGAATTGCAGAGCTTTTTTAGGGTGGTCAAGAGAGAGAGAGCAGGCGATTTCCCCCTCCTTGACGGCTCCCCCTTTTTCGTCTTCCCTTTCGATGAGGTTTTCCCTTTTGAACTGGTTTCTCTTGAAGGGGTCGCCTGTACATTTTTGAGGAGGGTGTCCTCCTTCAAAGCGACAAGAAGGTGTTCATACAACAACCGCTGCATATCCGTTAACACACAGAAGATGGTGCACTCGGTTTTGGGGGGAAGATATTGCATGTTGGTCTGAAAAGTCCGGCGAAGAATAAAGGGGGAGACCTTCCGAGTCAGCAACATCATTTTTCTCAATCCACAGTTTAAGTCCTCCCTGCTCGCTCCCGGCTCCCTCCCTCGCAAAACTGGCTCCTCGATCACATTTCGAAACCTCACCTCGTTTCCAAACACTCTGGGGTTAACGAACGACACCATCGAATAGAATTCTTTCAAATCGTTCTGAATCGGGGTTCCCGACAAAATGACCTTCCTTGGGGTGGGGATCATTGCGGCAGCAATCGTCGTTTTGATGGTGGCGTTCTTGAGACGATGACCCTCATCAGCAATGAGCAACCCGATCATTTTCATTTTGCAGATGTCTTGGCAGTGAATTTTGAGTTGGTCATAGGAGATGATGAGCACGTCGTAGTCATCCTCGAAGTGGAGGAGCTTTTTCTTGGGGTGCCCACCCGAATCGGCGATCGGAAGAGATTTGATTTCATCTCCCAACCACTTCTTGAGCTCGCACACCCAGTTTTGCACGAGGGAACTTGGACAGAGAATAATGGCTCGCTCCGCCACCGGCTCCCCCTCCGGCCCTTGTTTGAGGAGGGTCCAAAGGATGGCAATTGCTTGTAAAGATTTTCCCAAACCCATATCTGGGAAAAGAAGAAGGTCAAACAAAGGAAGAAAATCGAGAGAGGGAGAGGGAAAACACAAACCATCAGCCAAAATACACCCGTTTCCTTCAATATTCTTCCCATTCAAATTGGTGATGCAATCGAACATAAACTGAACACCCTCGATCTGATGAGGACGGAGCTTGTCCCCCAAAATTGGGTCCACAACAACCCCGACCTTCCCGGGGGCTCCCATAGTTGGCTGCCACAGAACAACAGCTTTTGGGGCATAAGGGGAATGGAGGGGTTTCAGCAAACGAGGTCTTTTGTTTGCCCCTGTGTGAAAAAAACTGTTAGGAGGAAAATAGAGAGGCTGCTGGGTTGGGGGAGGGAGAAGAAAGAAGGGAGTCGAAACCTGCAGGATCTTTGTACGGAATCTGGAAATCAGACTTCGTATGGCGAAGGCGGGAACAAGGCAGAACGACAGAAGATTTTTTTTCCTTCTTTTTCTCTTTGATCACATCCATGAGTCGTGTTGACGTGTCCTTTCGAAAAAAAATTGTGCCGTCCAAAACTTCTTCTTCTTCGACTTCAACCCCGATCTCGATGAAGTAGCGAGAGAGAGAAATCTGTTGTCCTTCGCACAAAAAGAGCTCCTTTCTTCTTTGAGTGTTGAGCGCCACCCTCTGCTGCCCGTGGCGCCCATCGCCTCTCTCGTAGGTCGTTCGATGCAACTTTGATTTCGAGAGAAGTTTGGAATTCATATCGTAGAAGTGGATCGCTTCGTAGGTCAGTTCAAGAAGACCATCCCCGTCGTTCTTCGCGTTGGAATGGCCGTCAACTTCTACAAAGTGACAAATAAAATAGACCTTCTTCCCATCCTCATCAATGTCAAAAAAAATATTCCTTGTGGGAGGGAGATCGTCTTGTTCTTCTTTCCCTTCCTTCAGTTTCCCGCGGGTAATCCGTTCCCCAAAACGCGCAACTGCTGCTTCAGTTGAGAGAGGCTGGCCATCGTTTTCCTTGGATTGCTGTTTGTACCAGTCGAGATGGTTTACCCCGTCTGTTTGAGGAACAACTGAGGGAGAGGTGGTTTTGAAAACAACGGAGGGTGCACGTGAACGCTTCATGAACCCGAAAAAACAAAAAAGAAAGGGATTAGGGCACAATCGGTGCGAGTTGGCAAATGGAAAATCTAGCGCGCTAAATTAGAAAGGATTTTTGCGAAGCTCCTTTTTCCAAAGTGCATGGATAACCTTTGGGTCATCATTTGGGGAGTGTTGCTGGGGATTGTTCTCGTCACCCTCTGCTTTTGGGGTTTGATGGAACTGGAGAAGAGACTGCTCAAAAACCAAAGGAAGAGATACAACTTCAGGTTTTTTTTTTTTGGTTTTCTGTTCTGGTTCTTTTTCTCTTTTTGAATTGGATCTCCAAGAAACAAAGCCGTGATCATCACAGGGGCAAGCTCTGGTCTTGGGAAATGTTTAGCAGTGAAACTTGCAGAAAAAAAAGCTCGCCTTTTTCTTGTAGCACGACGTGAAAATTTGCTGCGAGATGTCGCCCTTCATTGTTGCGAAAACGGTTTGAAAAGAACTCCAAGTGGAAGAAAAAAAAAAAATGGTTCGGTGACTCAAAGAATATTTTCATGAATAGGGGCACTGAGTGTTGACTATTTTGTTGGTGATGTGTCGCAAACAGGTATGAAAACTCCTTCATGATTTTCCAACCTTTTCCGACTTTGACCCAAAAAGACAGAAACAAACAGGATGATGGTTGACAAGTGTATAAAAAGCCTTGGAAAGTTGGACGTCTTGTTTTTGAATGTTGGAATGAGCTCCAACTCTTCGTTTGTTGGGATGGATGAAGAAGAGGTGGAATATCATCGAGAGGTTTGGAAAAGAAAGAAAAGAAAAGAAAAAGTTCCCTTCCTTCCCCTGTGCTCGATTCATCCTGAAATTCCTGGTTCCAGTTGTTTGATGTGAATTTTTGGGCCTACGTTGAGGCAACCAACCATGCCCTCCCCTATCTCCAGGATTCGAAAGGAGTCATTGTGGCAGTATCTTCGATGGCGACCAGGTTTGATTTTTTTTCGAAAAATTTATCTTGTGTCGGAACATTCCCTTGCCTCATTGCGCTCTTCGCCCATCAGAGCATATTGTCCAAGAAGAGCATTGTATGCAGCAAGTAAGAGTGCAGTGAACAGTTTCTTTAACAACCTGAGAACGGAAGTTTCGAAATTTAAGATCAATGTGATGGTTGCTTTGATTGGAACCTCCGCCCTTCAGACAGCAAAAATGTCGGCTGATTGTGCACAAAAGATTCTTGAGTCTGTTGAATCGTGTGACGAAAAGTACCAAGCCGGGGTTATTATCTCTTTTTCTTGTTGGGTTTCAGCTTTGTTTCTCTGCACCTTTTTCACATTTCTTGTCCCTTTTTTTCCTTTTGATTTTTGCTCTCTCTCCAGACTCCATTTGACCCAGTGGGAAGCGCTCCTTGGCACCAACCCACAATTCCCCCCCAACCCAAACCAAAGCGAGAAGCCGGAGGTGACGAGACAAAGCAGACAAGTGAGAAACCAAAGCAAAAGGGCGGAGATGGCGGGTCAAAGCAGATGAGTGAGAAACCAAAGCACGAAAAGAAAGACTGAACCAAAAAAAGGGGGGGGCAAATAACGAGGGGCAAATTTAGTTTGGGTTTCAGCGGGAGCGTGCACCAAAGAGAAAGTTGTTGTTTGATGAAGAATCAACACAACCCCAAAAATCACACAACCAACAGTTTCTTCCAAAGGAGCACGACATCAATAAATGTTTGGATTTTTTTGGTGTCCAGGGACATCAAATTTCCAAAAATGTCTTCCAAAAAGTAGCGCTCTAAAAAAAAACCACCTGCAAACGCTAAAGTTCCGCTCTCGCCAGCAGTTCGCTAGTTCGCCAAGGGAGTCGTGGTCTCCTTTTTCTTTCCTTTTCTTTGACAGAGAACATGTCTCGTTTTTGGGGTGGAGATGATACGGATTCTGAGGAAGATGAAGAGCTTTCCCCTGATGAGTCCACGATGCATTTGACGTCGAGGTTTGCGCAAACTGAAGATTCGGAGGACGAGGAAGAGGTCAAACGCGTGGTCAAGTCACACAAAGACAAACACCTCGAGACCTTGCAGGAAATCTCTGACACAATCGACAACAACATCGATGAAAAGGATTACCAAAGCCTTTCTGACAACTTCAACAAGCTCAACGAAGGACTCGCCAAATGGAAGAAAGCCGCGAAGAGCTCTGCGCTTGCCCCCCCCCCTTACTACGAGGGTTTGCTATCGTTGCAAGAGTTTATCGACGGGATGGACAAAAAGTCAAAGGCTGCTCTCGATAAGAAGAGCGCTCGTGCCGTCACTGCTCTGGCCCAAAAGTTCAAGAAGAACCTCACAAAATACAAGGAAGAGTTCCAGGCCTACAAAAAAAAAGTCGAGTCCGGTGCTCCCATGGGAGATCAAGAACCCGAGGAACAAGACGAAGAGGATGACATCTTCGAGTCTGCTCCTGCGCGTAAAATCGAAGAACAGGAGGACGAGGACGAAGCCTCCGAGAGTGTGGTCAATGATGGAGAGGAAAAGAAGAAGAAGAGGACCAGGAAGAGAGGGAACAAAAACAAGGGAGCCGACAAAGCTCCTGCCGGGGATGAAGAATGGACCGTGGAGCGAGTGAACGAAGAGTTGAAGAGCATCGTCTCTGGTAAGGCTGGAAAGAAGAAGCTTGACAAATCTACCCAAGTCGCCCAACTCCGAGAGCTCCTCGAAAAGGCGAAAAACGTGTCCCAAGAACTTGCCATCCGAATGAACATCATTGCCTCCCACTTTGACCAAACCATCAGCATGAAGCAGCACTTGAGCCGCGAAAACTGGATGATCGCCCACAACGAGATCGTGGAGGTCCTTTCCATCCTTGAGAAGAACAAAGCTATGAGGGTGAAGGAGGCAGCCACCCCCAAGGATTCTGACGAATTCGAAACCGCCCGTTTGGTTGCGTTCCTTGGCCGTCTCCGTGAAGAGCTTTTCAAGGCCTTCCGAGCGTTGGATAGTCCAGCGCAAGAGTACCTCGAGCGAGTGGGGGATGAGGAGTTGACTCTCGAAGCCGCCCGCCAGATGCAGCGATATTACAGCAAGGCTGGCCAGAGATTGGAAGTCGCCCAGATTTCTCTTGTGAGAATGTCCTTGCTTCATTATCGCTCTGATTGTGCCGAATCCCCCTCCCCCATGCCCGTCCGAGGTTCCCAGGTCGCCATTGCCAAGTTTGTGAACTCTTCCAAGCCCAAAGGAACCCGATCCGAAACCCTTGACAAGTTGCTTGCGACAGTGTGCCAGGATGGAAACGAACGCATGAAGAGCCATGCTCTCCTCTACACCATTTACCACCATGCGCTTGAGAAGAGGTTTTTTGAGGCACGCGACTTGCTTTTGATGTCTCATCTCCAAGACCAAATCCAACATGCAGATGTCCCTACCCAAATTTTGTTCAACCGTGCCATGGCTCAAATGGGTCTCTGCGGCTTCCGTGTGGGCCGTATTGCTGACGCTCACAACTGCTTGTCCGAGTTGTTCCAGACCAACCGGCTGAGAGAATTGATTGCCCAAGGAATCACCCAGCAGCGAAACCAGAATGCTGAGCAAGACAAAATTGAGAAGCAACGCCAGGTGCCTTACCACACGTTCATGAACATCGAACAACTGGAGGGCGTCCACTTAGTCTCTGCCATGCTTTTGGAAACCCCGAACATGGCTGCGCCCGGATATGACGCCAAGAAGAGGGTGATTTCTCGCTCCTTCCGACGAACAATGGACCTTTACGATCGTCAGGTGTTCACAGGCCCCCCAGAGTCCCCAAAAGACCATATCATTGCGGCCGCGCGCTCTTTGCGGGATTCCAAAGCTGACGAGGCGACCAAATTCGCCTTCCAGTTGCGCTGTTGGGACCACTACCCTGACGCCGAGAGCGTGAAAGAGATTCTGGAGCGAAACATTCGTGAAGTTGCGTTGCAAACGTTCCTTTTGAAACACAGCGGGTCTTTTGCTTCCGTGAGTGTCGAATTTTTGGCCAAGACTGTCGGCCTTTCCGAAAAGGCGGTCCACACCGTTGCCAGCAAGATGATGATCAACGAGGAAATCCAGAGTTGCTGGCATCAACCTTCCGGAACCGTCGTCATGCACCAGTGCGAGGCAAACAAACTCCAGTCTCTCGTGCTTCAGTATGCCGACAAAGTGGAGACCTTCGTGGCGGAGAACGAGCGCACCTTCGAAAATCGCGCCGGTGGTTTCGGATACGACAAAAGGGGCAACCGCGACGATGATTCAGACCGCAAGGGGCAAGGATGGCGGGATAATGGACGCCGCGAAGGCGGGGGTGGGAGGAAATACAGAGACAACAACAACTCTGGAAAGGGGGGGAGAAGCAACAACTATGGGGGTCGTTCGGAATACCGAAGCTGGGACAATCGACGAAACTGAAGAAATTTTATTTGTGTGTTTTTGTTTTGTTTTGGGAACCCTCCCTTGCGAGAACCTCCCTCTTTTGCTCCCCCAAATGATGCAGTTGCACACAGGACGACTGCTGTGGGAAACTTTTTTTGCCAAAGGAACTGTTGTCCTGCTTGAATAAACCACAGGACTTTCAGCACTGAAAATTCTTGGATTCTCGTAATTCATGAAGTCGTTACGGATTCTTGGATACTTTAGATGACGTGTGATCGTTTTTTGGGTGAAAATATCACCCTAAATTTTAGCTAACAGAGCTAAAAAGCGATTGAGGAAAAATTCGGAATGTATGGGAAATACATACAAACGCCTTTTTTTTTGCTCTTTTGCGCTTTGAAGGTTTTTTTTTCTTTTCTCCTCTTCTCCTTCTATCGGCAAAAACAAGCTCATCATGGGTCGCATGCACAGCAAAGGGTTTCTTTTTCTTTTTCTTTTCTTTCTCACTCATGATGAGTGAAAACCATGGGGGGTTCAAAAAAAAAAAAAAAAAAAAAAAAAAAAAAAAAAAAAAAAAAAAAAAAAAAAAAAAAAAAAAAAAAAAAAAAAAAAAAAAAAAAAAAAAA
>MUHK01009029.1:0-11080 GCA_002151225.1 Paramoeba pemaquidensis
GGGGAGAGAGGAGAGAGGAGAGAGGGGAGAGGGGAGAGGGGAGAGGGGAGAAAGAGAAATAAAGAGGGTAACAAGGGAAGGAAAAAGGGAACAAACCTGTCGAAGTGCTGCTTGAGGAACCCAGATCTTTCTTCTTCCCAATCTGAGAGTACGAGAAGGGAAGGGGAGATTAGGAGGAACAAAGAAAAAGAGAAGGAGGGGGGGAACAAGACAAATTTGGGAGAGGTGAGAAGAAGAAAGAAAAGAAACCTTGGAAAAGCTGAAGAAGGCTGGGGAGCTCTGAGTCGTAGAAGTGGTGTTGTTTTTGGTTGGTTTTTTCGAGCTGTTTTTTGTATTCTTTTTCTGCTGCATTGGCAAGATCAGCTGATTTGGTAGCTGGAGGAAAAAAGTGAGGAAAAGGAGAGGAGGGGGGAGGGTGGGATTCGCTCTTAAACCCACACAACAAACACAAAAAGAAAAAGAAAAAAGAAAAAAGAAAAAAGAAAAAAAAACCTTTTTGGCTAAACTTGTTGACATCCTTAGGTTTCAGTGTCCCGTCAGCCTTCGCTCTGGAGTAGGCCCCAGCGGCAGAATCAGCTGACTTGCAAGCAGAAACAAACTTACTTTTTGATGATGCGAGGTCTGAGATAGAGGCTTTCATCTCTCTGGTGATTCTACCACCATCTTTGACCAATTTTTTTTGGTCAGTTTCCCTGTTTTTTTTTTTGGTTTGGGTTGGTGGTTTTTGGGGGTGGGATTTGAAGTGGTGAGTTGATTAAAAGATAAAATGGAAATCAAACCAAATCAAAACTTTTTCTTCACGTAAGCAGCCAGAGACTCAACGAGTTCTTTCGAAATCGATTCAGCGAGAGTGTTATGCTTCGTCCCAATGTTTTCCAACTCTTGTTGCATTGAGTCCCACCCTGATTTGATGGTTCTAGGGTACAAAAAATTGTCAGAAACGAAAACAAAGAGGATAATAGAAAAGAGAAAGAAGAAAGAAAGAGAACCCGAGCTCGTCGTTGAAAGGCTTCGAAAAAGCATATCTTTTGGCAATCACTTGAATTTCTCCTCCAAATTTCTTCTCCATGGCAGCCATTTTCCTGAAAAACCCTTGAACCTCGATCAATGTCTTTATGGCCGCATCTGTCTTATTGTACAAAAAATCTAACCCATCCTGCAAACGAAAGTCAAAAGGGCAGAAAAGGGGGGAAGGAAAGAAAATTGTCATTACAAGCATGTGAGACGCATAAGTTGGAGCCATGGTTGTTTTTGCCAATGAGCAACTGAAAGAAAAAAATGAGGGGGGGAGAGAGAGGGCTGTTCGAGAGAGAGAGGGTCGCTCAAAAGAGAGAGAGAGAAAGAGAGAAAAAGAAAGAGAGAAAGAGAGAAAGAGAGAAAGAGAGAAAGAGAAAAAGAGAAAGAGGGAAAGAGAAAAAGAGAAAAAGAGAAGGGAGGCCAAACCCAAACCACAAAAACAAAAAATAACCCAAAGCAAAGCAAAATGCCCAAAACGCCCAACAAAATCAAATAAACCCCCATTTTCGCATCCCCGAAAAATGGGGGTACAAACGAATCGTTACAAAAATCGATGATTCCCTGACAACTTTGAATGAAGGGTCGGGACAACTCAAAGCCAAGAATTTTTTTTTTGGTTCGATTTTTTTCCTTTTTTTGGTGGCTGGAATTTTTTTGTTTTTTGTTTTTTTGTTTTTTGTTTTGTTTTGTTTTGTTTTGTTTTGTTTTTTGTTGTTTGAGAAAGGTGAAGGATGGGAATTGGAGTTCCTGCCGAAGGTGGGAATGGGAGTTTCTCAGGAGAAGTGGGGGTTCCTGCTGAGGGTGGGAACGACAGGGGGGTTCCTGCTGAGAGTGGGAACGACAGGGGGCCCGTGGGGGCGGGAATGGGAGTTCCTCCCTCGGGGATGGGGATGGGGGGCAATGCATACCCTCAGGGAGCCCCTGGTGCCCAAGGATATGGAATGGGGGGCAATCCGTACCCTCAGGGAGCTCCATATCCTCCCGGAGCTCCTGGTTCCCAAGGATATGGAATGGGGGGCAATCCCTACCCTCATGGTGCCCAAGGTTATGGAATGGGCAATCCATATCCTCCTGGTGCTCAGGGTTATGGAATGGGAGTTCCTCCCGCAGGGATGGGAATGGCAGGTGTTCCTCCCGCAAATATGGGAATGCAAGGTTTTTGTTTGATTGTTTTTGTTTTTGGTCTTCGTTTTTTTTGTTTGTTTGTTTGCTTTTCCTTTTTCTTTTTTCCTTTTTCTTTTTTCCTTTTTCTTTTTTCCTTTTCTTTTTTCTTTTTTCCTTTTTCTTTTTTCTTTTTTCCTTTTCCCTTTTCCTTTTCCTTATCTTTGATATTTTTCTCGGCGCTCCAGGGTACAACTACGGTTACAATTCACCATATCAACAAGGGTACACCACCACGACTACCACAACATTCAAGGTTGAGAAAAAAAGCAAAAGAGAAAAAGAGAAAAAGAGAAAAAGAGGAAGAAGAAATGCCATTCACCCCCCAAAATAGGACAAAAACAAAAACAAAAAAGACAAAAAAGACAAAAAAAACAAAAAAGTCTCTCAAACTCAACAATATGGGGGCAATCCATACCCTCCTGGTGCCCAGGGATATGGAATGGGGGGCAATCCGTACCCTCAGGGAGCTCCATATCCTCCCGGAGCTCCTGGTACCCAAGGATATGGAAACCCTTACCCTCCTGGTGCCCAAGGATATGGAAACCCTTACCCTCCTGGTGCCCAAGGATATGGAAACCCTTACCCTCCTGGTGCCCAAGGGCACAGAATGGGGGGAAACCCCTATCCTCAGGGAGCTCCAGGAGGATATGGAGCTCCTGCGGCTCCTGGGTATGGAACGGGGGGCAATTCGTATCCATACCCGCCTACTTCTGCTTATCCGCCTACTTCTGCTTATCCACCTCCTTCTGCTTGTCCGCCTCCTTCTGCCTCTCCCCTCCCCCTCTCTCGAGAAGAGTGAAGGGAAAAGGGTTGGGCGTTTTGAAATGAAAAGAGGGTGAAGAATGTTATTAAATTAATTTAATACTTTTCTTTTCTTTTCTTTTCTTTTCTTTTCTTTTCTTTTCTTTTCTTTTCTTTTCTCTTCTCTTCTCTTCTTTTCTTTTCTTTTCTCTTTTCTCTTTTCTCTTTTCTCTTTTCTCTTTTCTCTTTTCTCTTTTCTCTTTTCTCTTTCTGTTTGTCCTTTGACTTTGGAGTTCTTCAACAAGGATCTCGTTCCTGTTGTGGGCTTGGTGCAACGTCGCGTCACCAGCCTGAATGAGTTTCAAGAAAGCGCTCAGGCGAGGATTACGACTTTGGAAGCTGACTTGGAGGAGACACGCACCCACTTGGAGGAGACACGAGCCGACTTGGGGAGACATGAGCCAGATTGGAGAGCGTAGAAGTGGAATTGACGAACACCAAAAATAGTTTAAAGAATGGCATCATCACTGTCAACACATACAAAAGGAAATAGCCACAACCCGCTCTGGCTTCTTGGGGGAGGAGAGGACCTCTGGTTTTCGATGTTTCAAACCGTGCTCGACCAATCGAAATACAGTAATATTTTTCGTCAAATCAAAATCAGCTCTTTTAGCTTAGTCGGTAGAGCGCCGTGCTAATAA
Organism: Paramoeba pemaquidensis; assembly: GCA_002151225.1. Taxonomy (NCBI): domain Eukaryota; phylum Discosea; class Flabellinia; order Dactylopodida; family Paramoebidae; genus Paramoeba; species Paramoeba pemaquidensis. The sequence continues at coordinate 3,624 of MUHK01009029.1, forward strand.
CGCGGAGGTCACAGGTTCGATCCCTGTAAGGAGCATTTCTTTTTTGTTTTTGTTTTGGTTTTCATTTTCATTTTGGTTTTCATTTTTATTTTCATTTTCCTTTTTCTTTTTTTCATTTTTCCATTTTTTTATTTTTCTTTTATTTCCTTCCTTTTAAAGTGGTCTGGGTCTTCCTCCTCTTTTTTGGGGAATTATCTTCAGGTTTCTCACTTTTTTCTGCATTCTTTTCTATTCAGTGATGGGATAAAGGGAGAAAACGCCCCGAACTGAGAGAAGAGATGAAAATCACGGCCGAAATCAAATGACACAAATAAAAACATTTTATAAAATTTATGTTTTTCCTCAAAGAAAACGATCATTGTGTTCGCCAAATGGTCTTTCTCTTTTTTGATCGGCAATTTCAACACACCCCCCTCAAAATAAAAGCCAAATGCCGGCACTTTGCAATACCATTGAGATCTTTCGATTGATTATTTGATTTGGCCAACCAAAATGATCCAACACGAAGAAAATCCCATGAAATTTCGTGTTCAGGGGGGGGGGGGGTACAGTCGGGCTATGAAAGGTTTTTGGGAGAGGATTGGTGCTCGGTGACTTTGTGAGTTTTGGAAATGATGGCAGCCCACAAGACAGCCTCAGAGAGCTTCTACGCTGACCTTTTCAACATTCAACAAATTGTACCTGGTCTTTGGATTGGTTCTGGAAGGTTTATTTGAATAAAAGGAGCGCCCTGTTCTTCTTCCCCTATTCCTCCCTCTTTCCCCCTCTCTCCCTCTCCTCTCCTCTCTTCCTTTCTCTAAAACAATGTTCTCTTTTCTTGTCACTCCCCCAGATGTGCAAGAGACCTGAAAACCTTTAAAAATCCCAGAGTCACTCAGAGTCACTTTCGCCATCGCAATCTTATTTGCTCTCTCATCTCTCCCTCATTGCCAGGGTCATCCTCCACCACAAAATCATCCCCGTAGAGGGAGCCCTAACAGTAATATTTAAACACAGTAATATTTTTCGTCAAATCAAAATCAGCTCTTTTAGCTTGAAATGAATTTTTATTGGACTCAAAAATCTTGTCCGTTGTTCAACTTCCCAAGAGGATGTGTATGAAATAAAATTACATGAAAATATCATGCAGCAGTGTTGTCGCAACAATTAATCCAATTCATCAGACCATTGTGTTGTTTCCGCACTATCCGTGCCTTCTTGTAGCTCCGGAGTTGGATTGTTTTTCTTTCGCCAAAGATAGAAAGATCCTCGAATCGCGGCGTCCATCATCTTTCTCGTGCACGCACGTACTCGGGATTTCGGGACACCGACAGATGCAAGTTCGTCGTACAACTGGGATGTGATGCACCCAAGGGAACCGATGCATATTGGAGTCCAGTTGACTTCGTAGTCTTTATGTTCCTCTTGTACCGCCTGGACAAGCCTTCGGTACTTGGTTGTTTTTCCAAAAATCATCCCCGCCCATTTTTTTCGTATTTTTTTCAGGCTTTTTGGTTGCGCCATCGCAATCTTATTTGCTCTCTCATCTCCCCCTCATTGCCAGGTCATCCCCACCACAAAATCATCCCCGCAGAGGGAGCCCGAACAGGAATATTTAAACACAGTAATATTTTTCGTCAAATCAAAATCAGCTCTTTTAGCTTAGGTTTTTGGGAGAGGCTTGGTGCTCGGCGACTTTGAGAGTTTTGGAAATGATGGCAGCCCACAAGACAGCCTCAGAGAGCTTCTACGCTGACTTTTTCAACATTCAACAAATTGTACCTGGTCTTTGGATTGGTCCTGGAAGGTTTATTTGAACAAAAGGAGCGCCCTGTTCTTCTTCCCCTATTCCTCCCTCTTTCCCCCTCTCTCCCTCTCCTCTCCTCTCTTCCTTTCTCTAAAACAATGTTCTCTTTTCTTGTCACTCCCCCAGATGTGCAAGAGACCTGAAAACCCTCCAAAAACACAACATCAGCCACGTTGTTGTCACAAATTTTGACCCATTTTGGCACAAACTCAGTTCTATGAAGTATTTGGGCCTCCGGTTGGAAGATAACGAACAAGAAGACATCTTTTCTTCTTTTGAAAAATGTTTTGATTTTATTGAAGAAGGGAGGGAGGGGGGAGGAGGAGGGGTGCTAGTTCATTGTACTGCTGGAATTTCGAGGTAATTGTTTCTTATTCTTCGAATCATTATTCTCATCTTTTTTTTTTTTGTCGATTCGTTCCCATTATCTCGCTTCTTTCTTGCACCCCCCTCATCCTCCCCCCTTTCCCACACAACACAGATCTTCTACCATCTGCATCTCCTACCTCATGAAAAAATACACCCTCTCTCTCTCTTCCTCTTTCTCTGTTGTCTCTGGTGCCCGCCCCTGGGTCAACCCCAACGCTTTCTTTCTCAAACAGCTGGCTGTTTATGAGAGAGTTTTACACCACAACTCCCCGTTTCTTGCCATCGGGGGAAATCTTTCTTATGTGGTGGAGGAAAGGAGGGGGAAAGGAGGGGAGGGGAAGGAGAAAGGGGAAGGGGAAGGGGTGGGGGAGAGAGTTCAGAAGGAGGGGTGTGAGTTGTGTGAAATGGAAAAGAGGACAACTTGGTATTCTTCCGAAAAAAAAGAGAACACAGATAAGGAAGGGAGTAGAAAAGAAGGAGAAGAGTTTTTAGTGTTAGAATGTGATTCTTGTGATCTTCCTATGGCTGTGTGGCGGTCTCATACAATGTCTTTGCCTCGAAAACAGGAAGAAAGAATGACAAAAGCTCTGTCAGAGGTTATTTATTTTATTTTAGAAAAAGGAAGAGAAGAAGAAAGAATAACAAAAGCTCTCTTTCTCAGAGTCCTTTATTAACAACAACAACAACAACAACAACAACAACAACAACAACAACAACAACAACAACAACAACAACAACAACAACAACAACAACAACAACAACAACAACAACAACAACAACAACAACAACAACAACAACAGGTCGCAGATAAAATTTTAGGAAAAGGAACTTATTTCATTGACAAACACCAAAGAATGATCCCCGACCACCTCCACTGGCATGCCCGCCCCATGGATACATGGTGGTATGCTGTCTATGCAGCAAATGAAAAGAAAAGAAAGGAAGAAGTGAAAAAAGAGAGGGTGGAGGGGGAGGAGGATGAAGTGAGTGAGAAGGTGGGGAAGGACGTGGTGGAGGGAGTGGGGGAGGTGGTAAGGCGATTTTTGGAGAAGATTTGTTTGTCTGGTGAGGGGTGGAAGGTGGGGATAATCGAGAGTTCTTCTTCTGCCTCTTCTTCTTCCCCAAACTCCTTGATATCCTCCCTTTTTTCCTCAAAAGAAGTCATCATTGGGGTTGGGGCTGTCTATCCAACCTGGTGCACCCTTAGCATCCAAACCAACAGCACCAACACCAATCCTTCAACCCTCTCCATCGTGCTGGTTCCCACCTCCCCCCTTCTCCTTCCCCTTTCCCCCTCTTCCTCCCCTCCTGCTCCCCCTCTTCCATCTGTTGTGTCCCCTGCTGTTGTTCCCAGAGAGTTTGATTCAAAAGAAAAAGGGACATTGATAGGGAATCAAGGAAAGAAACATTCTTTTCTTTCACCTTTTCAGCTGAGTGGTTCACTTTGAAAGGAAAAAAAAAATAAGAAGAAAAGAACAATCTTTTCGTTCCCCCCCCTTTGAAAATAAAATATTTTATTTTCGTGATTGATCGGGATCCTTTTATATGATATTTACATACGCTATTTTATGTGGTCCTCCAATATTTCTAGCTCCTTTTCCGCCATTTTCTTGTGTGTCTTTGCTTGACCCCTTTTTGAGTGTCTTTTCCCACTTTCAGTTTTTGTGTGTCTTTGCTTACTTTTCGTGGAAACTCGAAACAAAAAAATGCCGTTGACAGATTCTGAGGAGAAAAATATGGGAGCTGAGATGGGTGTTTTGGAGAGTGATGAGGAAGAGGGGTTAGCTGTTGAGATGTCGGTTTTGGGTGGGGGAGAAGAGCCGGAAGAAGTCAAAGAAGACTCTGAAGATGAGGCTGCACTTTTGGTCAAAGAAGAAGAAGAAAAGAAAGAGGGCGATGAGAAGGAAGAGGGCGAGGAGGACGAGTTTCCTTGGTTTCCTTTGATGATTACGTATCTGATTATGGCTTCAGATGCAATCACAATGACCATTATCCAACCTCTTGCTCCTGATCAAGTTCGTCTTTTCTTTTCTTCTCTTCTCTTCTCTTCTCTCCTCTCCTTTTCTAACCCACTCAATCGACAGTGCCGAGAAATATTCGGGATGGCTTCCTCTGCTGGGACTTGCACTGGAGCTTTGGTAGGGGCTTTTACACTTGGTTGTTGTTTTTCAGGGCTTGCTCTTGGTCACTTGGCAGGTAAGGGAAGGGAGAGGGGAAAAGAGGAGGGAATAAAAAGGGTGAAAGGAAGAAGGAAAGGGAGGAAATGTGGGTGATTATTTTTCTCATGAAAAAAAAAAAAAAAAAAANGTTGTTGTTGTTGTTGTTGTTGTTGTTGTTGTTGTTGTTGTTGTTGTTGTTGTTGTTGTTGTTGTTGTTGTTGTTGTTGTTGTTGTTGTTGTTGTTGTTGTTGTTGTTGTTGTTGTTGTTGTTGTTGTCGTTGTTGTTGTTGGTGTTGCTATTTTTTTTAATTTTTAAAAAAAGGTCTGTTTTTTCGTTTGCTCGAACAATTTCTGGATCGATGGGAGGGATATTGTCTGTGGAATCGATCCAGCCATTTACTTTGAATGGAAATAGGTATTTTATTTGCTATTATTTTTATGCCATTTTAAAGATTGTTTTCTTCCAATTATTTTCTGTTCTTCTTTGAAGAGATTATTGTTGTTAGTTGCCACCATTTCCTCTCTTTCTCTCTTTTTCGCAAAAAATTTCCCCTCTTTCTCGCTCACCAAAAATCCAGATTTTTCTTTCCTTGTTTAATCGGTGGATGTTTCAACATGGTTACATTATTTTTGTGTTGGGGTTGGATGCCAGAAACAAATAAGTTTGCTGAAGTCAAGGAAGAGAATGATGAAGAGGATGAAGAGTCAATCGCTCCTTCTTTGCCCTCTTCTTCCAGCCCCATTCAAAAATTCACCGAAGGAATGAAAATTTTGAAAGAAGATCCTCTTCAGTTGTTGTTAGTTTGTGTTTATTCGTTAACGTCATTTTCTAATGGCGCTCTTTTCGCTATTTTTCTTTTTACTCTTTCTGAACCGGCGGAAGATGGAGGAATTGGGCTGTCTACTTTGGGGGCTGGTTTGTTTTATTTTTCTTTTGTTATTTATTTCGTATCATTTTTTTTGTTCAAATTTAGAATTTTGTTCGCTCCTTCTTCGACCACTAAATCCCAACTCTTTCCCAGGTCTCATGATCTCCTGGTCAGCTCTCATTGGTATCACTTACCAAATTGGTTGTTTCAAAAAAGTTTCTTCTATCCTCTCCAACTACGATATGTTCCGCCTCGCCCTCTCCTTTTTCCTCATCTACTGCGTCACCTACCCCCTCGCCACCCTCCCGAACTACCTCAACCCCCCCTCCGTCACCCTCTGCGCCCTCATCGCCGCCTTCCTCGTCATCTTCCATTCCCTGGGGATGATGAACGCTCTCTCTGTCGTCACTTCTATGCAATCCAATATCACCCCCCCCCAGATCCAGGGGCTCGCTCTTGGTACCTCCCAAACCATCTCTTCTTTTACCCGTGCCTTCGCTCCCCTCATTGCAGGGGTGTTGTTTGATGCTCTTTCTACGATGAGAGTGGGGGCGTATGCGATGTGGGGGGTGGGAGTGTGTTATTTTGTGAGTTTTGTGTTGATTCGGAGGATGGATGGGGAGGATAAGTGGAGGGCACAGGAGTCGAGGTTTAGTTCGGATGATTAGGAGGGGAGGGGAAGGGGGGGAAGGGAGAGAAAGGGCTGGGCGTGGTTTTTTTTTTGTTGACTCAAATATTTATTTTACTAAGCAATTTGGAGAGGATGTCTTCTAATCAAACAAACAATGAGCTGTTGTTTGTTGTTTGTTTAAAATTGGCTCCTTATAAACGAGATTTTAATTTATGTTTTGATTTTATTTTGTCCTGCTGAATAATAAAAATAGTACACCTTAACACGGATTGTAAATCCAAAGCAACAACACGCATTTCCACTGTCAAAAGGAAGCAATGATAAGAAAATCGAGGAAAGAAGGAGAGGAAGAAGAGGAAGTACACGAAAAAGACCAAGAACACAAAATAAAAACCTGAACCGCGGGAGAGAGGAAAAGAGCTGCGCCACCTCTTCCCTTATTTTCTCTTTTTTCGACCCACTGGTTGATGGGGGAAGAGCAGAACTCACGAGAAGAGCCATGTGACCTGGAGTATGATTGTTGGAGTAATATCTACCCCGAGTTCAAGTGTCGCAAGGTGTCTGTTTTCACAAATCGTCCAGCTCTTCTCATGCCATATTTCTGCTCTATCAACATTGCAGATCGTCAGTCACTTTTAGGTAAAGGAAACTCTTGTGAATCGCTATGACAGCAAGGGGTGGTTTCATGGGGATGCTAAGTGGCGAAACATTGGTCAAGTTAAGGAGAAGAAAGTTGTTGTCTTTGACATGGGTCAAGTGAGGGAAAAGAAAGAGACGGACAAGGGGTGGGTCCAGAAGGCAATTGATGAACTTGGAAAGCGGTGTGGGGCAAAGAAAGCGCTTGATTTCTCCAGTGGAAAATAAAAGAAAACTATTTATCTATTGGTTGTTTTTCTCAAAAACGAGTTTTCTTGTTCTTATTTTTATTTTCGAAAAAAAATTACAATTTTACAGCCATGAGTTCAGCAATTAACGATTGTTTGCTGTTAATATATCGCAAAATCCACAATAATGAGTCAACTTGTTTGTCTTTTTTGGTTTTTGTGTCGCCATTGTCGTTGTCGTTGTCGTTGTTGTTGTTGTTGTTGTTGTTGTTGTTGTTGTTGTTGCAAACTTGTCCTTCGAAGTCTTCTACGTTCTGTTTGTTTGGGGTGAATTAGGGAAGGAGGGGAGAGAGAAGGCTGTTCAAAAAAGAGAGGGGGAGAGAGAGAGAGAGAGAGAGAGAGCAACAAACCGAAACATCTTTTAAGTACTGTTTAACACTCACTAAATTCTTAATAATAAAGTTGTTAAACTGAAATAGGTCGTGAGAAAAAAAAAAGAAAAAAAAGAAAGGAAGAAAAAAGCCACAAAGAAAAGCAGGTTGTCTGTAGGAAAACACCGGTTTTGAAGCCAGGCACCCAGATACAAAGAAGATAAACAAACAACAAGAAAAATAAAAGGAAAACAACAAGAAAAACAAGAAAAACAACAAGAAAAGTAGAGAGGGTGTCCTAAGTTTTCACCGGCAGAGGTAGGGGATATAATATCGTTCCGGGCAATCGCCCTCGCCCAGAGAGGAAAGAAAGAAAGAAAGAAAGAAAGAAAGAAAGAAAGAAAGAAAGAAAGAAAGAAAGAAAGAAAGAAAGAAAGAAAGAAAGAAA
>MUHK01009037.1:0-11061 GCA_002151225.1 Paramoeba pemaquidensis
GGGAGGGGGAGGAGGAAGGGAGGAGGAAGGGGAAGGGGAGGGGGAGGAGGAAGAGGAGGAAGAGGAAGAGGAGGAAGAGGAGAAAGAGGAAGAGGGGGAGGGAGAGGGGGGTAGAGAGGAGGAAGAGGATGAGGGAGAGGGAAAGAGGTATTTCCACACATCACCAAAAATTGCTGTTTGTGGGATTGGTGTCCCATCATTGTTGGTTATGTTGGTGTTGTGAGGGTCGAGGAGGCTGTTGGTGGCGGTGGTGTCAGTGGTGTTGGTTTTTTTGATATTGTCAGCATCATCATCTTCGTTTTCGATGTGGGTTTCTTCAAGACTATCACTGTTGTTGATGATACTGTCATTGTTCTTCTTCTTATTGTTGTTGGGAAGTTGGTTGTTGTTGCTGTTATTGATGTTGCTGCTTCTGGAAGGTCTTTTTGGGGAGGGGGGGAAATTGAACACCCCCAAAGAGGAGGAAGAAGAAGGAGGATAAAAAGAAGGGATTCTCAAAGGAACAGTGGAGGGAAAGGTGATATTGGGTGGGGTGAAAACAGAAGAAGGAGGGGGGGAAGAAGGAGAAGGTTGGGAGAAAGAGAACCTGTTCCTTCTTTCTCTTTCTTTTCCTTTTTCATGTTCATCTCCTTCTTCCAGGTTGGGAAAGCGAGAGAGGGAAAATGGTGGGGATGGTGGGTGGGAGGGAAAGGAGGAAGAGAAAGAGGGAGAAGAAAAAGAAGGGGAGGAAGAGGAAGAGGAAGAGGAAGAGGAAGAAGAAAGATAGCGGTTTTTTGTAACAAAAAAGTTCACTTTTTTAAATTTTTCTTGTATCCACCTACATTCACTCACCACCCTCTCTCCCACCCCCCACTCCAATAGCCCTCCGTCATCCATCTTGTGAAATTGTGTTTCAAATTCATTGATTTGTTTGTGGAATTCTGGGGATTTTTTGTGTTGGATTTTTTCGAAAGCAAAAAATAAACCAAAAAAAAGGAAAATACCTGAAATTTTGTCGAAAAGGCTCGAAAATAAGGAAAACATTTCTTTGACAGCTTCTCTTTTTTTTTCCACGACGACATGGAGGGGAAGGATGTGTTTGGGATGTGATGGGTGGAAAAGAGCGACGCACCTGCAAGTGGAACAAAGAAAGATAAGGAGTTAGTTTGTTGTTTTTTCTTCTTTTTTGTTTCGCTCCCTTCCTCTTACATGGCACAACATTTTTGGTGACACTGTGTACAAAATACTTGTTGGGTCAGATGGTGGACCTCACAAACACTCTGATACAAAAGGTGTTTAGGAGAGTGAAGAGGAACGACCACAGAGGACACCATCTTTTTTTGTTTCTTTTTTTCTTTTTCTTTTTCTTTTTTCTTGTTTTCTGTCCGTTCCCAGGCGGTTGCCTGTTTTGTTGTTATTATAGTAACGGAATCTGTGAAGTTATGAAAAGAGAAAACCGGGCGTTTTTTGTCAACTTTTTCGCGTTTTGTTTTGGAAAGGTTGCGCAACCTTTGTTCTTTTTTTTTTTCGAAGTCTGTTTTGTTTTTTCTGAGAATGTTTTCGATGGATGAAGATGAGGTCAGTGCCAGTAATGAGGAAGGGAAAAACCTGGCGGCCCTCTCTGATGGCCCTTCTTCCTCCTCTCTCCTGGACTCTCCCCACACTCTCCCTCATTCTTCTTCCAACTCGAGTTGCCCTCCTTCCCCTCCCCTCCATTCTTCTCCGACTCTTTCTTCTTCTTTACCTTCCACATCATCTGTTTCCCCAAAACTTGTTCATTATTCTTCTGAGGAGGCAGTTCAAGAAGGGGGAAAAAAGGAAGAAAAGAGAAAGAGAAGACCAAGTATAACCGCTCATTCGCCTCTCATCCGACGGATCTCTATTGCTGCTCTCCCCTCCTCTCCACTCTCAAAGAAGAAAAAGAAGAGGGAAGAGGCAGAGGATGAAGGGTTGGACAGAACAGATAAAGCTCTTTTGAAGAGAAAGGCTTTGGAGGAAGAAGAGGACGAACCTCCAAAAAGAAAAGCCGGGAGTCAAATTCGAGAAGAGGATGACCAGCCCCCAAAAAGGAAACCCAGGAGCCAAATTACTCGAACCATCACAAGCCCTGAGGTGTATCTTACTCGATACAAAAAGAAGCCACAACCACAACAACAAGAGCAACAGCAAATTGACACCTCTCCTCGCGTACCCAGAATCAAAATACCAACAAAATTATCCGATTCCACCCAAGAGGAAGAGGGAGAAGAAGGAGAGGGGGGGAGGGGAACACCAAGGAAAAAGAAACTTACGATGGCGTTGGGGTCTACTTTGAATAATTTTCCCTCTCCTCGTTCTCGTTCTCCTCGTTCTTCTCCTCGTTCTTGTTCTCCTCGTTCTCCTCGTTCTCGTTCTCCTCATTCTCCTCGAGAGAAGGGGGAAGGGGAGGAGAAAGGGGAAGAAGAGAAGGGGGAGAAGGGGAGGAAGAGGAGGGGTTCAATTACGTCTGTTACAGGAATTCTTACACCGAGGGGGGGGAAAAGGGAGGAAGGGGAGAGAAAAGAAAAGAAGGGGAAAAAGGAGAAGAAAAAGGAAATGCACCATCCGATTCGGGTTTTTTCTTCTTCTTCTCTTCGTCAGACGGCGGCTGCTGCGCATTTCCCCTCCCCTCATGACTCAGAGGGCCCTTCTCCTTCTCCTTCTTCTCCTTCTTCTCCTTCCTCTCCTTCCTCTTCTTCCCCCTTTTCCCCTTTTCCCCCTTCCTCTTCTTCTCCTTCCCCGGGCTCTTCCCCTGGTCCTCCCCCCTTATCTTCTTCTACCTCCTTTTCTTCTTCTTTCCCTTCCCCACCGACTTCCTCTCGTTCTGCTCCTAATTCCTCCAAACTGTCCTCCTCTCTTCCTTCCAATTCAAATTTTTCTTCTTCCCTCCCCCCTTTTTCTGCTTCCTCTCCCCTTTCAAATATGTCCTTCCTGCCACCTTCATCCATAAATGGTTCTCCTCAAAAAGAGAGTGGAGTTGGAAAGAAGGAGGTGAGTGGGGTAAAGAAGAATGAGGTTGAGAACGAGGAGAGCGAGGAAGGAGGGGGGATTGAGAGGGAGGTGGGGGCGACAGGAGGGGAGAGAAGTGGGGAGGGGAGAGAGGTGGGGGGGGGAGAGAAGGAGAGGAAGATGGGGGGGGTAGTGGAAATGAGAGTGAAGGAGGTGATGGAAAGGGAGAAGAAATACAACGAACAGATGAGTAAGAGTGAAAATGAGTTGAAGAGTGAGAAGAAGAGTGAAAATGAGAAAAAGAGTGAGAAGAAGAGCGAGGGCAAGGAAAATGGGGAAGAGAAAAACCAGAAAAAACATTCGAAATCAGGAAAGGTGATAGTTGCTGGGAGATATCACCCAGGTTTCCTCCTTTCTTTTCTTCCCCTTCTTCTTTTTCTTCCTTTTCGACTCATCTTTTCTTTTCTTTTCTTTTCTTTTCTTTTCTTTTCTTTTTTGAAGGGAGAGAGCTAGGAAAAGGGGCTTTTTCTCGAGTTTATTGTGGTTTCGATTTTCTTTCTGGGTGGTCTGTTGCGATCAAACAGGTATTATTATTATTATTATTATTATTTTTATTTTTATTTTTATTTTTTTTTGAATTTCCTCATTTTTATTTTAGGTTGACAAACGACCATTATCTGAGAGAGACGTTCAACGGATCCGACAAGAATTGGATTTGATGAATCGGTTGGTTCACCCCAACATCGTGCAAATGCATGATTTTGAGGAAACAGATGGTCTCTCTCTCTCTCTCTCTCTCTCTCTCTCTCTCTCTCTCTCTCTCTCTCTCTCTAGGAAGAAGAGGAAGAAGGGAGGTGGCCAAGAAGCAGCAGACGATCCCTTTTTTGGTCAAAATGGAGAGCAAGGAGGAGGGTTTGTGAGTGGGGTTGGAAGGGGGTGGGGAGGACGGTGGAGAAAGAAGGGGGCGATGGGGAGGGGGTGGAGAGTGGATATCCTAGTAAAACGACTGAGGAGGGGTTGTTGTTGTTGTTGTTGTTGTTGTTGTTTTTGGTGTGTCCTGGGACATAAAACATGCCTCTTTTTGTATCTAACGCCCCTTTTCCTCTTTGTATTTGTAGCCCTCTCAGAAGGGAGACAGAGTCGGTGTTGATGTTGGTGTTGGTGTTGGTGTTGGTGTTGGTGTTGGTGTTGGTGTTGTTGCAATCGCAGTTGTTGTGGTTGTTGTTGTTCTGTTGTGAAGATGTGTACAATTTTCGTAAAGTAAAATCAGAATGCAACCCAAATAAAACCCCCCCCAGTTTTCTTTTTCCTACCCCCTTCTCCTTCTTTCCCTTCGCGACCTCTTCTCTCCTCTCCCCCCACCCTTCGTTCTCTCTCTCCACCCTCTTCTCATCTCCCCCTACATTTCCCTCGCTTGTGAGAAGAAACAAGCCAACAACAGCACACCACCACCACCACCTTCCCATCTCAAAGATGAGAGTCCAAAAAAGAGAGGAGGAGGAGAAAGAGAGGAGGAGGGGAAAGAGAGGAGAAAGAAGAGAGAAACAAGAACATAAACATTTTTTTATGTTTTGAATTTTTGGGATCTAATAAATGAGATACACATAATTTATCCCAAAAATAACAATTTCTGGGACACAAAGAGTCGAGGAAATTGTGTGTGCAGTTGGTGTTCCATATGAATTATTTGGTGTTCTGGTCCCTACAAAGGAGCTTCCAATGATGGTACAATTGCATCTGTTAGTGGTGTGACCTCCCACTTACAGATGAAAGAGGAGGTGATTGCTGCTGACAAAGCTTATCGCTTCCATTTTTTCTTTTTTTTTTTATTTTTTTTTTTTTTCTATTCCATCAAGCCCCAAAAATATCTTTCATTTTCGCTTCCATTTTTTTCTCAACAAAAGAATTTAACCCTTTATACTCCTCAGCCTCTAACAACTTATTCGACACATCAACCACATACATCTTCCGAAATTTTTTCACAAAATCATCCAAGCTCACCCCAAGCCCCCCCTCCCCCCCCTTCTNTCTCTCTCTCTCTCTCTCTCTCTCTCTCTCTCTCTCTCTCTCCCTCTCCGAACGCCCTCTCTCTTGAATGACCCTCTCTTTCTTGAATGACCCTCTTTCTCTCTCTCTCTCATTCGCCCTTTTTTGTCACAGACCACTTCAATTTTATTTTGGAATACATCGCAGGGGGGAGTTTACATCACCTCCAATCCAAATATGGAAATATTCCAGAACCTCTCCTTGCTAATTTTATTCATCAAACCTGCAAAGGTAAATATAATAACACATACCACACACAGAAACAAACACACGCCCATCACATACACAATACAAACACACACAAAATACAAAATTCGTCTTTTTTTCTTCTTTTCATTTCCTTCCCTTTGCAGGTCTCCACTACCTCCACTCCCTCAACATCACCCACCGAGACATCAAAGGGGCCAACATCCTCCTCACCAAACAAGGAACCTGCAAACTTGCGGATTTTGGCAGTTGTTCCGACTCCCTTGACTGTGACGACAAAATGACCATGATAGGTACTCCCTACTGGATGGCCCCCGAACTCATTTCTCAGACTGGGGGTGGGACGTTTTCTGACATCTGGAGCTTGGGGTGCACAATTTTGGAGCTTTTGACTGGGGAGCCGCCTTATTGGAAATTAAATGTGAATTTGGCTTTGTTTCGGATGGCCGAGGATAAACATCCGCCGTTGCCGAAGGGGTTGGGGGATACGATGAGGGAGTTTTTGCTCTGTTGTTTTTTGAGGGTATTTTTTTTTTTTTTTTTTTTTTTTNAAAAAGAAGAAAAAGAAGAAAAAGAAGAAAAAGAAGAAAAAGAAGAAAAAGAAGAAAAAGAAGAAAAAGAAGAAAAAGAAGAAAAAGAAGAAAAAGAAGAAAAAGAAGAAAAAGAAGAAAAAGAAGAAAAAGAAGAAACAGAAGAAACAGAAGAAAAAGGAATAATAGAAGACAAAGAAGCCAAAGGAGACAAAGAAGACAAAGAAGACAAAGAAAAAGAAGAAAAAGAAGTAGAAAATGAAGAAAAAGAAGAAAGAGAAGAAACAGAAGACCAAGAAGAACAAGAAGACGAAGAAGACGAAGAAAGCAAAGAACAAAAACGAAGAAAAGAAAAAAGCAGAAACCTCTTAACAGGGATTTTAGAGGGGTTGGAGAGGGGGGTAGGGGAGCTAGAAGAGGAGGTGAGAAGGTGGGAGGGAAAATTGGAGGAGTTGGAGAGAGAGAAGGGGGAGTTGGAGTTGCAAAATGAGTCGTTGCAAGAGGAAAATATAACTTTGGCAATTATGAGAGAAGATCGGGTATTTTTTATTTATTTTCTTTCTCTCTCTCTCTCTCTCTCACCTCCATCAATTCAGGAAGCGAATTGTGATGTCCTCCAAGATTTTCTCACCCAAAAAGAAGCAGGCCAACCGGCCCCCAAAGAGCTCTCCTACTTCCTCGCCAACCACCCCTTCTCTCCCCCTTCCCACTCCACCTCTCTTGTTCCCTCTCTCTTTTCTGTTCGGTGGATGGCCTGTGGAGCAGTTTGTTTGGTGAGAAACAGTGCAACTCACCAATGGGAAGATGCTGTGATTGTGGGGGTGGATGGAGCAGGGAAGGGGGAGGGGGAGAGAGAGGAGGTTGAGGTGTTTGATATTTATCATGTAATTTTTATTGTGTCGGGTTGGAAGTTTTATTTATTTCATTTCTTCATATCTTCATTTATTTTTTATTTTTTATTTTTTATTTTTTATTTTTTCTCATCCTTTTTTCAAACTATTAGGAGAGAAAGACCAAGTGCAAGCAAGTGATCTTGCGCCGCCGACCATCAAGCAAAAGAAGCTAAAAAAACCAAAAAAAAACAATTTTTTTTCAAAAAAGGGATAGAAAACAAAAATGAATTATCCAATCAGTTTTATCTATCTATTCCTTTTCTTTTCTTTATTTTTTTCTTGTTTTCTTTTAGTCCCACTCGGATTCCCCCCGGCGAGGTTTGGGATAAACAATATTGGGACGAGCACCACAACTGCCAACAGATGAAGAATAAGAAGATGAAGAAGATGAAGAAGATGATGAAGAAGAAGAAGATGAAGAAGATGAAGAAGATGAAGAAGATGAAGAAGAAAAAGAAGATGAAGATGAAGAAGGTGAAGAAGATGAAGAAGATGAAGAAGATGATGAAGAAGATGGAGATGAAGATGAAGATGAAGAAGCTCCCCCATCCTTCCCCTCCCCCAAATCGTTACTCACCACCAAACTTGTAATCTCCTCCCAAACTCTCCCTACTTCTTCAAATGTTGGCCGGTTGGTGGTAAGAGGAATATTTTTTGTTTTTTCTTTGTATGGTGATAAGCAAGTTTGAAACAAGATTTTTTTGTTTTCTCCTGGGGCATGAATGAAGATTGCCTGGGGGGGAAGAAATCAATTCAAAAAATAACAATTTTAAAATGAACATCTTCTTCCCCCCTCTTACCTGCGCTCCCTCTACCAGTTCCTTCCACTCAGCAAACAGGTCATTGATATCATCATTGAGTTTCACCTCATTTGCTCTTCTTATTTGGCTCCCCATTGATTTTCCTGTGTTAGCATGGTGATCGTGGTTGGACTGAGGTGGTGTGTGCGTGAGGTGTGTGTGTGAGCTCCAAAACAAAAATAAAATCAAAAACCAAAAGGATTTTTTTTCTTCTCCTCCTCTCCTCACCTGTCTCTTTCCTTGTTTTTTTCTTGTGACATAGCGATGAAAGCATTTATGGCGCAAACATTTCTTTTTCTGATAAACAGCAGCAGCAAAATGGCCTCCATGGCAGAGGAGGAGGAGGACAGGAGCAGAGAGGAGGTCGGAGAGAGAAGAAAGAGGGAATTCAGGGAGGTTGTCAGTGAGGGTGGAGTATAAAGTGATTGAGAGGCCTGGAAAAGAGAAAAGAGAAAAGAGAAAGAGAAAAGAGAAAAGAGAAAAGAGAAAAGAGAAAAGAGAAAAGAGAAAAGAGAAAAGAGAAAAGAGAAAAGAGAAAAGAGAAAAGAGAAAAGAGAAAAGAGAAAAGAGAAAAGAGAAAAGAGAAAAGAGAAAAGAGAAAAGAGAAAAGAGAAAAGAGAAAAGAGAAAAGAGAAAAAGAGAAAGAAGGTGAAAAAGGGAAAAGAAAAAGGGAAAGAAAACAAACAAAGAAAAAAACCTGAATTGTCTTTGTCCATGTAGGTAGTTTTGGATTTGTTTTGTTCATCTAAAAGGTTTTTTGTGGTAGATGCAAAGCTGTGGGTGGTGAGCTGAGGAGAAAGATCAAAAAAACTCATTTTCCCCAGCTTTGGTTCTTCCATCTCTCTTTTCCTTTGGGTTTTTCTTTGTCGAAAGCGGAGCTTTTTCAGTTTTTTTTTGGTTTTCGTTGTTTCGTTGAAGGAAACAACGAAAACCTTCGAAATTGTATTGTATGGCTGGAATCTCTTCTTTTTTTCGGCGGCTGAAGGTTGGGCTCGATTTTTTCTTCCTTTTGTTCTTGCTTTTCTCACCCAATTCTCTAGCTCCTCTTCAAGTTTGATTTTGTTTTTTTTCCACACAAAGTTTCTCAAAACAAACAAACAAACAAACAAAAAACAAAAAACAAAAAACAAAAAACAAAACAGAATTGGGGCCATTATTGGATGGACAGTCTTGAGAAGATTACTTTTTGGTCCTGCAGCCCCAAAATGGTCACTAAAATTTGAAATTATTTTGGGAATCATGCAATCATTTAGGAATGACGATCCTGATTTGGAGAAAGGTAAGAAAGGAACTCTCAAGAAGAAAAAGAAAGAAGAGAAAGAACAGAGAGAAGAGAAAGAAGAGAAAGAAGAGAAAGAAGAGAAAAGAAGAGAAAAGAAGAGAAAAGAAAGAAAAGAAAGAAAAGAAAGAAAAGAAAGAAGAAAAAGAAAAACAAACCACGTTTTCAAAACACAGCAAGGATGGCATTTGAAAGAACAGCAGCACCCATAACAAAACCGGTTGTGGTTCAGCCTCATCAAATTCAAAGAAAAAATGGCAGTTTTTTGCCAGTTGAGTGGATTTATCCTGAGAATACCCCATCAATTGAAGGTTTACATCAGGCTAAGCCTTTGCTAACACCTTTTGTTTGTTGTTTGATCATTTTCTTTTTCTTTCACTTTCATTTGATTTCTTTGATTTCTTTTCATTTTTTTCCCCAAAACACTCCCAACCAACCCCCAAATAGAATCACAAAACAAAAAAGTCATCCTCTACCTCCATGGAGGGGCTTATTGCCTAGGTTCAATCAGCACTCACCGAAAAATGTCATCTTATTTTGCAATCAACGGAGGTTGTCAATCTTTGTTGGTGGATTATCGTCTTGCTCCTGAGTTTCCCTATCCAGCTGCTTTGGAAGATGCACAATTGGTTTTTTGGGGGGAAGGGGGTGATTTTTTAGATCTTTTGCAATTTTTTTTGATTGCTTGATTTTTATGGTTATTATTTATTGTTTATTTGTTTTTTAGGCCTATGAATACCTTACACAAACTTGTTCTGTGAGTGAACAACAAATTGTTGTTGTTGGTGATTCTGCTGGTGGTGGTCTCTCTCTTTGTCTCTCTCTCTCTCTGTTGGGTAAAATTTTTTGAATGTTTGTGTCAGGGAAAATGACAAATGATTTTTTTTTTAACAGCAAACAAAGAAAAGAAAGGGCCTGGTGCTGTTGTTTGTTTGTCCCCTTGGGTAAATTTGGATTTTTCTGCTGAAATGTCTCAGGTTTTTCATTTTATTTCATTTCTTTTCTTTGACTGTTTTTTGTATCATTTTGGTTTGGTTTTTGTATGTTGTTTTCATCTTTTCAAAATTTTCATCTTTTTTTTTTTTTTTTAAGGAAACAAATGAGGGAGTTGACAAAGTGGTTGTGCAAGAGTTGGCCAAAGCCACAACTTTAAAATCAAATACCTCAACTGATTATCTTCCAGAAGATGTTTGGCTTTGTTTCCTTTTTCTCCTCTTTTCTCCTTTTCTTTTTCTTCTTTTGCTCTTTTTCTACCTTATTTTTTTTTTCTCAAACATCTCTTTTCTTTGGTGTAGATGACAATTTTTTCTTGGTATGCACAAGCTTATGGGGGAAAAAATCTCCATTGTGAGTTTGTATCACCAGTATTTGCTCAAGAACAACTCCTCTCACTTCTTCCCCCAACTCTCTTTATTGTGGTTTGTTTCCCCCTCTTTTTGTTGCTCTCTCTCTTTCTCTGAATTGTTTTAGGGTGGTGGAGAGCAGCTTTGTGGCCAAATCCAAGTGATGGCAAAAAGAATCAAGCAGCACAACCCAAGGTTTTTTTTTGAAATATTCTCTTCTGTTGCTCTTCTTCTTTCTCTCTCAACTCACAAATAAATTACAGATTTGAATGTGAAATTTATCAAGATATGCCCCATGTTTTTCAATTTATGGGATTTCTTGAAGAAACAAAACATGCAACAGAAAGGTTTAGTTCTTTTGCAGCAATAGTGATTTTTATTCTTGTTTTTTTTGACAAACAAAATAGGGTCACAGATTTCATTAATGACCATGTCAAAGAAAAAAGTCAAATCAAATTTGAAAAAAAAAATTCATCTTTGTAAAGGTGAGAGGCAATGGGGATAACATTCACCAAAAAGACCAAGAAAAGAATAAAAAAGACGAAACTGAAATGTTTTATATTGAACAAAGACGATGTGTTCCAAAATCCTTTGTCTTTCCCTTTTTCCTCAACACGATTTTTCAAAGAAAAAAAACAACCACTATCACAACCAAGTTATCTGCCACACCACATTCAAGTTATCCATCACAACAACCAGTTCAACAACAACAACCACCACCAACCTCACCACCTTCACAACAACACCCACCATCAACCTCACAACCACCACCACCATCTTAAACAGTTAATTCACAAAAGGTTTCACTTTTCCACAAATTGATCACCAAATGTTTTCTTTTTTCTAACTCTCTTTCCCTCCACCATCAATTTATCCAATTTATCCAGATCTTTTACATCAAATTCTCGCTGTTTTATTTTTTTTAGTTTTTCTTCTTGTTGAACCGTTTGATGTTTTCGTTTGATTTCACTTATGTCCTCACCCTTCCGTCTGTGATTAAAAAAAAAAAAAAAAAAA
>MUHK01009064.1:12028-24934 GCA_002151225.1 Paramoeba pemaquidensis
CCCTCCCAACTCCCCCACTCCCCCCTCCCTCTTCCAACAATCCAACGGGTTGATAACTTCAAATGGGACAATCAAAAACCTCTCCCTCCCTCCCTCCTCCCAACCCCCCACACCTCGTAAATAAACACAAATTTGGTAGGTAATTGAAAAGGAAAGGCCAGGGGAGGAAGAAGAAGGGAGGAGGAGAGAATTAAGAGGAAAATGGAAGAGAAAGGTGGTTTTTTGGTGAGAGATGTGGAGGATTTGGGTGGGATGGTGAGGGGGGGTTTTGAAAAAGGTGATGGTGTTGTCGTCATCATCTTCTGTTGCTGCAAGGAATGTAGAAAAAGAAAGAGTTTAGAAAGGAAGGAAAAGAGACTGGATGTGAAAGAAAGAAAGAAAGAAAGAAAGAAAGAAAAGAAGAAAAAAAGAAAGAAACCACACTCTGGAACGTGCCGAAGAAGAAGGGATTCCCACCCTGGTCCAACCAAATTTTTCACACTGTCATCGATTTTAAGGGTAGCAGTCGCTTGAATAATTACTCGATCAAGAGTCACTTTCTAGACATGAACATTGAGATCCAAAATAATTGGGAAAGAAGAGGGAAGGAGAGAAGAGGAAAAAGGAACCCGTGTTGTAAAGGATTCTTTTGAAAAAGATAAAAGCCCACTCACGACATCAAGAGGAAAATATGTCCCTCTCCCTGCAGAGGTTAAAAAAATGTGAGTGCCTCTTGTGATGTTATTTTTTTTCGAAAAAGAGAAAAGAGAAGAGAAAAGAGAAAAAGAGACCCAATGAACATTCGATCACTGCCATGTTTCTCGCTTAGATGAGAGAGCCGACCCTGCACAAAGGAGCTTTGCTCATTCACACCCCAAAAATTGTTTTTTTTTCGTGGTTTTTTTTGAAAAAAAAAAATGAAGGAAGGGCCACTCTTTGTTTGCAAGCCAACAAAAGGACCAACCAAGCCAATTTTTTTTTTGTTTGTTTTCTTTTTTTCTTTTACTTTAGTTTTTGAGCTTGAGCATACAAACTATCCAAGACATTGCCCATATTCTCAATGGTGCTAAGCGCTGCTGGGTACACCTCATCTGGTTTGGGTTCTGAAAATACAATCAGCATATTCTGCTCCTGGTCAAGAACCCCGTGGAAAGTTTTATCCAAAATCATCTGCGACAGCTTCTTTTCGACAACCTCGGGCTTCAACTCGATAATTTTTGAGATGTGGTCGAGCTGGACAACGGAAAAGGGCTCGATGATGCGAAGCAAATTCTGTTCCAACAACATGTCATAAAGGGAGTGAAGATGGCGCTGAATGAGATCATCACCTTTCAACTCCACCTCAAACTCTTCCAAAACTTCGTTAAATCGCTTGAGAGATCGGTCAGAGTAAGCGTCGGCAATGGCAGCCATGGAGGCGATATCCCGACCTCCATACTTCAACGAAAACTTCCCGGAGATGATGATGTGGACGTCTTTGGGGGAGTTCTGCATGATCTTACATAGAAGCATGTATTTGAGGCTCTTGGTGGCATTTTCGACGTCCTCCATGCTGTCGTACGTTTCGAACGACTCAAAGAAGTAAGAGTAACTCGTTTTGTAGTCCTTTTCTTCCGCGTGCAAAATCCCAGACTGTGTGTCGATGGAACCTTGGAGGGCAGGGGCGCAGTAGATGGAGTTCGCCGTGGTTCGAGCCGCTGTCAAGGCCGCTCGTGATCTTGGGACGTTTCGGAGTGCGTGCTGAACACGGCTTTCGATGAGGTGGATCTCCACCAAAAGGGCTTTGTCATCAAGCTTCTTGACTTCGTAGAGGAGAGTTGTCAAAAGGGAAAGAGCACCCTGGTAATCTTTGGATTGGAGGGATAAATCCGCCAGACGAGCCTCCAACCGTTGTCGAAGGAACGTCCTCTTTTCTGTTTTGGCCCACTCGATACTATCTCGCACCAACCGAGACTGCACTTCGACACTGGTCTTGCTCTTGGCGAAGAGCTCAATGAGGGTACGTACAATTCTCGCGGTTTTGGCCTTGGGGACCTGAGCAAAGAAGGGACGAATATCTGTCAATAGAGAGGCCACATCATCGAGTCGGTTCAAATCGGCCAACAAACGACCAAGGAGATAGATAGATTGCTCTCGGACTTTGATATCTGCGTCTGCAGTGGCGTCGTTGTTGAAAACGATTTTGCGCAAAAGATCGATGGAGTGATTGGGATTGGCTTCGCTGTGCTCGGTGGCTTCATCGAACACACTTTGAAGGCGACTCATTTTTGTTGGGAGAGGAGAGGGAAAGAGAGGAAGAGAGGGGGGAGAGATGGGGGAGATGGGAAAACGTCAATTCACACACACACAGAGCGGAAAAACCCACAAAAAAAAAAAACACTCGATTATCGCCGAATTTTTTTTTTCGGGGTCTATTTTGCAGGGGCTATTTTTTTAATCAAATAATCCCGGATAGGGGCAGGGGTGTCCCCATCGCCGAATTTTTTTTTGCCTTGACAAGGTGTTGATTTTGTGTGTGTGTGTGTGAGCTCGGGTTGTTTGTTTTGGTTTGTGTTGTTTGTGGGTTGTTTTGTTTGTGGTTTTTTTTTTTTTTTTTTTTTTTTGGTTGGGCAACACATCCTTTCCTTTTTTTTCCTTGGTCGCCCAGCAACAACACAATTTTTTTGTCTCTTTCTTTTTTGGTTTGTGGAAAGTATGGCTTTTGATGATACCGATGTCAAGTATGGGAGTTCTACGAATGCGAATGATGATGATGATTATGAAGAAAGGTTAGGTTTCAAAGTGTTGGACGAGGAAGATTTGGTGTGTAGCGTGGAGACCGATGAACGGGCCACCCAATGCAAGTTAACATTGGAGCAGTTTTATGACAATTACTTCAAGGCTTTCCGAGAGAGGAGTGCGAGGTTTTTCTTTTGATTTGTTTCCTTCCCTTTATTTTCCCTTTATTTTCCCTTTATTTTCCCTTTATTTTCCCTTTATTCTCCCTTTATTCTCCCTTTATTCTCCCTTTATTCTCCCTTTATTCTCCCTTTATTCTCCCTTTATTCTCCCTTCCTCTGTTCTCCCTCTCTTTCCTCCCCTCTCTTTCTTCCCTCTTATCTCCCTCTTCTTTCAGAAAAAAAACGTTGGAAACCGCCATCAGAAGGGCAAAGCTCCCCCCTGACGAACAAGGGAAACTTCGAAAAATTCTTTATCAAAAAGAAACTGAGTTTATTCGATTGAGGCGCCTTCGTTTGAGTGCTGACGACTTCCAAACCGTTCGAATTATTGGTCGTGGTGCTTTTGGGGAGGTTTGGACCAAATGATGAGAGAAAGAAAGGAAGGTTT
This sequence comes from Paramoeba pemaquidensis, assembly GCA_002151225.1. Lineage (NCBI taxonomy): Eukaryota > Discosea > Flabellinia > Dactylopodida > Paramoebidae > Paramoeba > Paramoeba pemaquidensis. The sequence goes on from MUHK01009064.1 coordinate 15,335, forward strand.
GCTAATTGGTTTCCACAGGTGAGAGTTGTTGTGATGAAGAGCGCAAAAGAAGTCTATGCTATGAAAAAACTCAAGAAGAGTGAAATGATTACCAAAGACCAAGTCCTCCATGTTCGAAATGAGCGGCAGCTCCATGCTGATTCCAACACGGTCCATGGTCACAATGAATGGGTCGTGTCTTTGTTTTACTCTTTCCAGGACCCTGATTACTTGTATTTAATTTTAGAGTATGTCCCAGGTGTGTTTCCTTTTTCTTTTTCTATTCCCCTTTTCTTTTGCCCTTCCTCATTTCTTGGTGTTCTCTAGGAGGGGATATGATGACCCACTTAATCAACCTCGATACTTTTAGTGAAGAGGTTACTCAGTTTTACATTGCGCAAACGATTTGTGCAATCCATTCAATTCATCAGCTGGATTACATTCACAGGTTTTTTTCTTCTTCGACAAGTAGAGGAAGGGGGAGCGGGAGGGGGAGACAACACATCATTTATTGACAAAAATACAGGGATATTAAGCCAGATAACTTGTTGGTCGATAAGGATGGGCATATCAAGTTGGCAGATTTTGGACTTTGTACAGGGTTGGAATCCAGCCGATTTGCGCAAATGTACAAAGCCCTCAAAGGAAAAGACTTCGCACTCCAGAGCAGTGATTACAAAGAGTTGTCTAGAATGAAAAAGAAGGAAACGTGGAAAAAGAAGCGAAGACTTGAGGTCATACTTTCTCTCTATCTCTGTCTCTGTCTCTGTCTCTGTCTCTGTCTCTGTCTCTGTCTCTGTCTCTATCTATCTCTCTCCAACGATCTCTCTCTCCCTCCTCACCTTAAACACAGGCGAGGTCGATGGTTGGTACTCCAGACTTTATCGCACCTGAGGTTTTCATGCAAGTCGGATATGGGAAAGAGTGCGATTGGTGGTCTGTTGGTTGTATTATGTTTGAAATGTTGATTGGATACCCTCCCTTTTGCTCTGAGACCCCTGATGAAACCTATCGTTTGTCCTTTTCCCCTTTTCCCCTTTTTTCCCTTTTCCCTTTTCCCTTTTCCCTTTTCCCTTTTCCCTTTTCCCTTTTCCCTTTCCCCTTTCCCCTTTCCCCTTTTCCCTTTCCCCTTTCCCCTTTCCCCTTTCCCCTTTCCCCTTTCCCCTTTCCCCTTTNCCTTTCCCCTTTCCCCTTTTCCCTTTCCCCTTTCCCCTTTCCCCTTTCCCCTTTCCCCTTTCCCTTTTCTTATCCTACTCCTTTTCAGGAAAAATTATGAATTTTGAAGAAACCCTGATTTTTCCTTCCGACTGTAATATCTCTGAGGAAGCTCGGGACCTAATCGAGAGGTTCCCCATTTTCTTTTCTTTCTTTTTCTTTCTTTCTTTCTTTTTCTTTCTTTTTCTTTTTCTTTCTTCTTTTTTCAGTTCAGTGGTTTATTTTTGATTCCTCCAGATTGATTTGCGCACAATCGGATCGCTTGGGAACAAAGGGCGGAATTGATGAGATTCGGAAGCATCCCTTCTTTGATGGAGTCGATTGGGAGAATATCCGCAAGGTTTGAAGGAAAACAAATCAAAAATCAAAAATATTTTCCTTCTTTTTCGTCGTCGTTTGGAATGAATCTTCACACACCCTAACTCTCCTCAAATAGGGGAAAGGACCTTTCCAGCCTGATTTAAAAGACGAGCTCGATACTTCTTTGTTTGATGAGTATGAGGAAACAGATGAGGAACCCAGCACCCAAGGTTTGTGTAAGGGGAGGTTGTGTTGTGTTTGTATGGAGGGTCTGACTCTCTTCCCTCAGTGCCAGGACAAAACATTGCCTTCATCGGTTACACTTACAAGAGCTTTGATGCTGTGAAAGCTCGGTTTGGAGATTTTGATACCTTTTTTGACATTGATGAGCTGACTTGCGATGTGGCAAAGAAGAAGGAAAGGAAGAAGGGGAGAAGGCTGGACGATAAGAAGTGATGTGTGTGAATAAATTAATTATTATCTGTCTGTTGTCTTGGTCTGTTGTCACCGTTTTCTCAGAACGCAGGGGGTGCTAACTTAGCACAAAATGCTGCATTTCTTGCTCCCTGGGAAAACTTGACCCAGCGTTTTTTTTCTCCACAAGGACGTTTTTGGGACGTTTTTGTGGGTGGGTCCTTTGGTTTCTTGCATTCCGATTGAACGAAAATGAGAAGAGAAGGAAGAGAAGACAAGGACGACACTCTCTCTGTTTCTCTTGTTGTTCGGGGAGTTATTAACTCGATCAAGCAATGGGAGTATGATGACATCAAACTTGCCTTCCCTCTCGTTCTGTGGTTGGTTTTATTCTCTCTTTCTGCCCATCTTCCTCCGGAAGTCCGCCCTCCCATCCAGGTTCCAAGAAGAGAAGAGAAGGAAAAAATCACTCATCGAGAAGTCTCTCATCTTTTCTCTATTCTTAGGTCCGACTCCTTCCAATCTGGGAGCAAAGCATTTTTGGAGTTTCCTTTATTTACGAATATCTCCCCAACTCCCCCATTATCACCCTTATTTCGGCTCTTCCCTACTTGCTTCATTTTGCTATTCCATGGGTGTTTGCGGTTTATTTGTGGAGAATGGAGGTAGCCTTTCTTTATTTTCTTTTCCTCTTCTCTCTTTTTTTTTTTTCTTTTCTTTTTCTTTTTTTTTCTTTTCTTTTCTTTTCTTTTCTTTTCTTTTCTTTTCTTTTCTTTTCTTTTCTTTTCCTCTTCTCTTCTCTTCTCTTCTCTTCTCTTCTCTTCTCTTCTCTTCTCTTCTCTTCTCTTCTCTTCTCTTCTCTTCTCTTCTCTTCTCTNTCTCTTCTCTCTTCTCTCTTCTCTCTTCTCTCTTCTCTCTTCTCTCTTCTCTCTTCTCTCTTCTCTCTTCTCTCTTCTCTCTTCTCTCTTCTCTCTTCTCTCTTCTCTCTTCTCTCAAATTGTGTTCCCACCTCCCAAAATTCACCTTTCATCCCCCAAAAAACACCGAAGGGGAAAAACCTCGCCTTTTTGTTCTTGTGGGTTATGGGAGTTATGAATTTGATGGCTTTTTTGATTCAAATAATGCTCCCAACCGCCCCACCTTGGTACATTATTAAGTACGGAGATCAACTCCCAGATTATTCTATTCCTTCTGATCCAGGTGCACAACAATAGCACACAACACACCAGTACAAACACGCAACACACACATCACATCACACAACACACAATACACAACACATAACACACAACACACAACACACAACACACAATACACAACACACAACACACAACACACACCAACACACAACACACAACACAACACACAACACAAAACCAACACCGTTCATATTCTCCCCAGGGCGTTTAATCGATATCGACCACCTCTTTGGTATCTCTCTCTTCCAAGGCATGTATGGTACAAACCCAATCGTTTTTGGCTCTTTTCCCTCCCTCCATGCTGCATGGCCCTTCACCATCGCCATGTTTTCAAAAACAGCTGTTTTGGGGAGGTGGAAGTGGATATATGTGGGGTGGGTGTGGTGGGCAGCAATTTATTTGACCCATCATTACATTGTTGATATTGCTGGGGGGGTGATGCTATCGTTGTCAGTGCTTTATTTTGCTTCATCAGCGATGAAGGCAGAGTATGCCAGGTCAACAAGGCATCGACTCATTCTTTGTATTTGATTGTTTTGGCACGTTGTGGCTCTGGGTGTTAAAAAACAGAGGAGTGCAAAGTGGGGATGTTGATTGGTGGGTTTGGTTGTGTTTGTTTGTTTTGTGTTTTGTTTCGTTATTTAAGCCAAAAATGTTCTTTGCAAACAAATAAATTATCTTTTTTTGCAAAAAAAAAAAAAAAGTGGAGACAAAGGGAAACATGAACTTTTATATTTGGAACATACAACATAACATACAGAATACACAAAAACACAACCGAAAGCCAAAGCGAAAAATCACGTATTCACAAATAGTACACATGGACCGCACTCCTTTGCTCTCACAAAAAACAAAATGAGCACCTCCTTCATTCACCTTCACTCTGTACACCACTTTCTGCCGCACCCGAAGCCCGCAAATTAAGCAGCAAAGGCATCATCGACCTCATAATCAGCAGAGAGAGGGGGGGCGCCGGTCTTCTTCATCAAGTCTTTGAAAAATGACTCTTTTGGCTCTCGGACAAACATTGGAGCTCTTGAGTCGGGTTCAAAACTCGTCGATATTTTGAGAACAGTCGTGCATTCCTTTGATTTTTTTGGGGAGGAGTTGGATTTGGGGGTTAGAAAAGGGAGGAAAAAGAAAAAGAAAAAATGAAATATGTAGAAAAGAAAAAAAACAAAAAAACAAAAAAAAACAAAAAAAAAACAAAAAACAAACGATCTTCTTCTCCAAAATATTTTGGAGATGCTTCGGCGCCTCCCTCGGTCCATACGCAAGCAATAAATGAGAAACCTTCCCCCCTCCACTCTCCTCATCCTTCTTCACATAAGACAACACAATCTTCCCAGGGTTTGTCTCGCTAAACCGAATCACAAACGTCCCAACTCCCTCCCCTGTCAACAATCTCTCTGCATCTTGCCTTGAAATTAGCCCCAAAATCAACCCTTTCATCCAGAGTGAATGGAAGGGGAGCTGATGGCGAATACGTCGACAAGCCAACCCAAACCAATTCCAAAAATCTTCATAAGCCTCCTTGGTGATGGTGTTCTTGTTCTCAAATCTCCACTTGGCCAAAAAGTTGAGGTCAGAGAGAGAGAGGGGGCGTTCGGGTTTGGTGACATCCTGCCGTGTGGACCTCAAAAAGTGCGTTTGTATGAGGTTTGCCATGTACTGCCACGAAATTGTCTCTTGATAAAATGCCTTGAGCCGCATCAACATCCCTTCAGAATCCCCCCATTGGCTCTCATTTGTAATCACCACAAACGGAGCAGAGGGGTTGGATCGAAGAGTAAGAGAAGCCCCTGTACTGTAGTGCTCCTCCCCCGCCAGAAACCGAATTTGCACATGGAAATACAAGTGAGCAACATTTAACCTCGTTGGCTTCGCAAACTTCAAATCATAAAACGTCGCATACCCCTCCTCATCTAACCCCCTTTCTCCAGCAATGAACACCTCTTCCCCTTTCTTGATGTCCTCGGACACCACTTCCGCAGTTACTTTCGATTCCGTTGTGTAACAAACTTTTGAAGCAGTCAAAAGTCGAACCAGTGTCGGCTCCTCGTGCTCCCCATCTGCCCCTGACACTGTTGTTCCCTTCTTGATCGGCTTTGGAAATGGCTGCTTCGCAATCACCAAAGAAGCCAAGCAATGGGCCTCTGGACTCTTTTTTTTTAACTTCTCCAACTCCTCCTCGTACAACTCCAACTGCTTCAACTCCAGATTCAAATCTCTCTCCAAACACCCAGCTTCATGGATCGTTGCCGGGGGCAGAATCGAGGTCCGAAGAAGCTTTAAACACTCATTTAAGCAATTTCTGATGTCTTGTCTCGCTTTTTCATGCATCTTCCCCAACGCTTGGGCGTCTGTCTTGGAAAACTTGGGAGAAATGGGGGTTTGTTTTTGCTTTTTTCGCAATTCAGTCATGTAGGGCTTAATGGAATCATTGAAGTCGGAGAAAAGCCCAGAGAGGACTTTTCCTCCCATTCGGTTCACCTTCCAGCGTGGTTGTTGGGAGTAAAACGAGGGATTATGGGTGGGCTGTTGTTGTTGTTGAGGGTGTTGGTGGGGTTGTGTAGGGTGTTGTTGTTGGAGGTGATGGTATTGTTGTTGCGCTTGAGGCTCAGCCCGAGACGGAGGAGAATATGGGGGTGACCGAGCACGACCCCGAAGGCGAGCAGATGAGCGAGTTTGAGGGCGAGAAGGGGCAAAAGATTCAGGGTGAGAAGGCCGAGCTGACCTCCTCAATACAGGAGAATCTGAAGGGTCTGAAGGAGGAACAGAAGAGGGAAGAGAAGAAGGAGCAACAAGAGAGGGAGAGTCGGAAGGAGAGGGGGAAGCGGAAGCGGGAATGGGAGTGGGAGCAGTGAGAGTGGGATTGGGAGAGGGGTCAGGGGTGGGGGTGGCAGTAGTAGGAGGGAGAGCGAGATCAGAAGTTGGACCAAGAGAGGGGAGGACAGATGTAGCGGAAGGAATGAGGGAGGGTGTGGGAGTGGGAACAGAAGAAGGGCCATAGTTTTCTGGAGGGGGACCACCAGGGGAGGTAGAGTCCGGAGGAGCAGCAATTGTACTGAGGGGAGAAGGTTAAATATTTCAGAGAGAGAGAGAGGGAGAGAGAGAGAAACAAAAATAAAAAGAGAAATAAAAACCTCTCCAAACTCTCTTCCTTCAACGCCCCCAGTTCCATAACACCCTCGGAAGTCTTCAAAGACCCAAAAACCCGGGTAGATTCAGGAGTCATCATCATCAAATCAGCATATCCTTCTTCTTCCCCCCCCTCCATGGACAAAGACAATACATTTGGATCATCCTTCAGCTGTGAAGAAGTCAAAATCCCTCCCCCCAACCCAGTTTTAATATGCTCGTAAAAGGATTGCCAATCAGGTGGTGGAGGAGGATGTTGTTGGTTATTATTATTATTGTTGGTGTTGGTGTTGTTCGCATTGTTGTCCCATTGGTTGGAGGCGATGGCGAGAAAGGGGGTGAGGAAATCTCCGCTTCTGTCTTCTGCAGGTAATAATTAGGGAGAAAATGCTGGAACAAGCAAGCAGGAAAAAGAAAAAGAAAAGAAGAAAGAGAGAAATAAGAAAAGGAAAGAATACCTGCTTCATCCATTTCTGGAATGAAAAGGAAAAAAAAAAAAATGAGTCGGTTGAAGTTGACAAGATAACAACACAACACAACACAACACAACACAATACAAAAACAAACTTCGAGGTCGTTTCGCCGGGGGAGCAAGGAGACTCGAGGTCCACTTATCTTCCTCAACCTCACTTAATTTCAAAAAGCCCCTCCATTCTGTACTGGAAGATAGGGGTCCTGCCATACCAAAGTTTCTTTTCTGTTGGAAAACCCTTTTTGTTGTTTCTTTCTGGTTTTCTTTTTTGTTTTGAAAAGAACAAAAAAACAAAAAAGAAAATGAATAATTAGTGCCACACGTTTAGGGTGCTAATTTTTTCCTAATTTGGGTTGTGGAAAGTTGATCAGTGAAAAGTGGGAGTGATGGAGCCTTGTGCGAACCCCCACAAAGAGGAGATGGCAGAAAATTGTCAATGACTGATTGTTCGTGCAAGCGCTGCGCATTTGTTGGATGTACACACAATCCACTTTTCATTGGTTCTTCTTTTGCTGTTTGGTCGAACATTGATTCCAACTTTTTTTGGAAAATATATTTTTTTTATTTTTCTCACTTTTTCTTCTTTCGCTGTTGCTCCACATTTGACCGGTCAATAACAAGGTGTTGTTTGTCTATCTCTGCCTTTGCGTTGCAATGAGAAAAGGAAAGCAGAACAAAACAAAACAAAACAAAACAAAACAAACCCTCGAGTCTACAAATCCAAAAGCTCCCGCAACCCATTACAAATCGTCTGATAATGTAAAACGTCTCCACTCTTGAAGTCGATATTGATCAAAGTTCGCTCTTTCTCGAGCAAAAAGTTGGGGTCAAGCTTGCTGATGTGCACTTCCGTCAATTTTTTCGCCGACAATTTCTTGGTCACCAGGGCTGAATATTTTTTTTGGTAAATCTGTTTTGTTTGGGATTGTTGGTCTTGTTCACTTTCGTCTGCGATGCGCACCCCTTTGAGAGGGGAGGCGGGGGGTAAAGCCGAAGACGAAGAGGAGGAAGGTGCCCCGGGAGAAGAAGAAGCAGGCATTGACGGTGTCTTGGAAGATATCAAAGGCGAAGATGAAGATGAAGACGAAGATGAAGATGAAGAAGGAGAAGATGAAGCTGGAGATGAAGCTGGAGCTTGATTTGGAGAAGATGAAGTTGGAGATGAAGACGAAGATAAAGAAGAAGGAGGAGGGGGAGGAGGAGTAGATGGAGATGCTGTTGGAGGTGAAGCGGAAGGCGAAGGTGCAGAAGTAACTGGTGAAATTTTCGAAGATAAAGGTGGAGATGAAGGTGCAGACACGGAACCAGTGATAGTCAGAGAAGGATTCGGGAGAGTGTGCACAAGAGGAGAATCGCTTCCAGCTTCAAAAGAACGATCATCAGAAGAAGGGGAGGCAGGGGGAGGGGATAAGGGGTTGGAGTTGTGGCCGGTGAGGGGTTCTAGTTCTTCGAGTTTGAGGACGATGGTAAAGCGACATTCAACTTTCAAATGTCTGACAATATATCTGGGAGAGGCAGCTCAAAACAATGAAGGGGGTATGGATATGTATTGTGCATTATGTTGTGTGTTTGTGTGCTGTGTGTGTTACGTTGTGTGTGTCGCGTTGTTGCGCTGTGTGTTGTTTGTGTTGTGGACAAACCTCCATTTCTGTGAATCAAACTCAAACCCCACCTCCTCCATCCCAAACAACAAATTAATAAACTGATGGCACACATCTAACCGAGAGTGATTCGTTGTCAACTGAAACTGAGTGGGAACATGGTGGGACTGCTCCCCCCTCTTCTTCTGCCTCAAAAAATTCGAAAACCAGCTCCTTCTTGGTGGCTCCGCTACCACCACCCTTTCTGCCTTCTCTCCCTCTCCCTCCCCTCCCTCTTCCGCCCGCTCCTCCTTTTCTTTCCCTTCTTCTTTCACATCCTTTTCAATATCGTCTTTTTGAAGATCTCCAAGAAAGGATCTTGAAACAACATTTCTTGCGGAGATGTTTCTCCATAAGCTTTTGCCTCCAGAGGAAGAGGAAGAGGAAGAGGAAGAGGAAGAGGAGGAAGAGGAGGACCGAGAGCTGATAATAGATGTCTATTTTGATTTGTTTTTGTTTTGCTCGTTTGTTAGTTTGTTTTGTCGAACTCCACAACAATATTTATTAACTCTGAAAAGAAAAGCAAAGAAAAGAAAAAAAATAAAGACCTCTTCTCCATCCGATTCAACGGAATCCTTCCTTTTCAGAGTGGTAGTATTTGAGCGAGCTCTTTTTGGAGATTGATTCTAGAAAGGGGAAGGAGGGGAAGCGGAAAGAGGAGAAAAAAGTTTCAGCAAAACAAAAAGACAACACTGCCACTGCCCTCCTCCACCAAAAACCTGGGTAATCTCATCATCCTTCTTTCTAAAAAATCGAAGTGTTCCCTTTGACAAAGAGCGATTTTCTTTCGAAAGCTTCTTCTTTTTATCCTTTTTATCTTTCTCCTCGATCCGAATTTTTTGGGGTTTCTTTTTGGGGGTCTTCGCCACACTCACTTCCCTTTCTCCCTCCGAATCCGCCCCTCCCACCCCATCCTCCGCCGGCCCACTCTTCCTCTCCCCCCCCAATGGCCCACTTTTCCTCTCCACCATTGGTGGCCCGCTCTTCCTCTCCGACATGGCTGGCCCGCTCCCTCTTTCTCCAGATTGAGAAATATTCGAATTTTCGTTTTTTAAATCTGTGCTTGATTTTTTTCTGCCAAGAAGAGCAATCAAATTTTTAGTGCTCATTTGTCGCTTATCTCGGGGGAGTTTTGCTTGTCTTCTGCAGAAAGCGTGAGAAAGCGTATCAGAGGGAGGCAGGGAGGGAGGGAGAGAGAGAGAGAGAGAGAGAGAGAGAGAGAGAGAGAGAGAGAGGGGCG
>MUHK01009064.1:25034-44050 GCA_002151225.1 Paramoeba pemaquidensis
GAGAGAGAGAGAGAGAGAGAGAGAGAGAGAGAGAGAGAGAGAGAGAGATTTAATAACTTGTTATTCGACGATAAGTCAATTGCATCCAAATTCGTTCTATTATTGGATACCCCATCCGAGGATCCTCCTATCCTATCCCCCCCACCCATGCTCCCTTGTGTCCCACTCCTTGCTCGAGTTGGCTTTGTTCCCCCTCCTCCCTTTCCCTCCCCTCCCACGGAGAAGGGGGAGAGCTGTTGTGACGGGGGTTGCTGTTGTTGGGGAGGTGGAGTTTGTTGTTGGGAAGATTTGGCTTTTTTTGCTGAGCGACAAGAGTTGTTTTTTTGTTTTTCGAGGATTCTGTAGTAGACTAACTCTAACCCTTTCCCTTCTCCAAGCTTCTGAATTAGCCCCTCCTGAGAGAAAGAGAAGAGAGAAAAGAGAGAGAGAGAAAGAGAGAAAGAGAGAGGTTAAACATGTTGATCAAGTCCCCTTAAACTCCTCCAGCCCACCAACTTACCTCATCATCTATCCCCCACCCCAATGACATCAGTGACAACATAATCTCTTCATCAACCTCCTCCGCTTTCACCGTCGTAAAACTCCCCACCAAATCCCCCACCGCCACAATCCTCCTTGGAGGGATATGCGAATTCCTTAGCCAAAAGGGGTGCCTTTTGATCTCTGGGATGGTAATACGTCGAGAGGGATCCGCTACAAGCATCCGTTGAATGAGATCACCAATGTCAGGATGGAGGAATTTTGGGATGGTGAAAACTCCACTTTTGACTTTTGCCAAGAGCCTGGTTTGGAAGGAGAGAGAGGTAAGAGGAGAGAGATTGATGGTGATGAGATTTGTCGGTCCTCACCTTCGAATATTATTATCATCAAAAGGTAATTTTCCGGTGGTCATTGCATACAAAATAACCCCACAAGACCAAATATCACTCATATTTCCTTTGTATTTATGCCCCATCACCACCTCAGGGGAGGCATAGTGGGGGGATCCACAACTCGTGAGAAGATAATCGTTTTTCATCAATGTTGCCATTCCTGTGGGAAGGTGGGATGAGAGAAGAGAGGGAGAAAAGGAAGAAAAAGAAAAAAAAACCAAAATCAGCAATTTTGATGCACATGTTTTTATCCAAGAGCAAATTTTCTGGTTTCAAATCACGATGGCACACCTGAAGAAAAAAAAATGAAAAAAAGAAAGGAAGAAAGGAAGAAAGGAGAAAAGACAAAAAGGAAAGAAAAGAAAACGAACCATCAAATTATGACAATAATCCAACCCTTCAATAATTTGCTGGAAAAAATACAGTGCTTCGTTTGGACGGAGAGCCCCACGAGACACCAAAAAATCAAACAATTCCCCCCCCTCTATAAATTCTAGCACTAAAAGTCTGGAAGAGTTGGGTGAGAAAGAGGAGATGTAAAAGAGTGGAAAGAGTCGATGGTGGAAGAAAGAAAAGAAAAGAAAAGAAAAGAAAAGAAAAGAAAAGAAAAGAAAAGAAAAGAAAAGAAAAGAAAAGAAAAGAAAAGAAAAGAAAAGAAAAGAAAAGAAAAGAAAAGAAAAGAAAAGAAAAGAAAAGAAAAGAAAGAAAGAAAAATCAACAAGAGGTCATTTGTTTCGTAAACATCAATTAACTTCATCACATGAGGGTGATCTAAGACTTTCATCACAGCAATCTCTCTCTCCACTTTTTTGAACATGGATGGCTTTTCGACCAAAAGTGTTTTACTGAAGAAAGAAGGTCAAAGAAAGAAAGAAAGAAAGAAAGAAAGAAAAAAAGAAAAGAAAAGAAAAGAAAGAAAGAAAAAAGAAAAGAGAAAAAAAAAGGAAAAAAAAGAAAAACAAAAGAAAAAAAAGCACCACCAAAACCCCACACCCTACACCCCACACCCCACACCCCATCATTCACTCCTCCTCCATATACCTGACCATCTTGATCGCCACCTCTCTTCCTGTATCTTTATGAAAAGCCAATTTTACCTCCCCAGTACACCCCGCACCAAGGGGCCTCCCCATGATGTATGGCCCAACCTATTCAAATAGGTCAGAAGGAAAAGGAGGGGGGGAAGGAAGGGAAGAGAAGCAAAGAACCTTGGTGAGCTTGGCCACTGCGGGCGAAGAGGGAGGCATTGGTCTCCGTGACATGACTAGCTGTTCTGTTTCTTTTTTTTTTTTTGTTTCTGTTTTTTTTGTGCGTGTTTTGTGCGCAGGTGCAAACGAAATTTCCATTTGGTTCTTTCTTGTTTTGGGGGTGCTTTTCGTGTTTGTTGAATCGGTTCAAATTAGGATAACCAGGGCATTTCATTCCCTTTTTTATCCTCTAATTTGGGGAAAGGAGATCTTCCTTTGCAAAAAGCAGAATGCAAGCGGTGGGTGGTGTCCATCCATTTCTTTTCTTTCTTCCCCTTCTGATCAAAAGAAAAATTGAAAGAACAGGACAAATGGCTCTCTTGTTGGATTTTTTTTTCTTTAATTTTTCTCTCCAAAAAAAAAAATCATTCCCTGTATTTTTGCATGAGCGCGTTGATGAGGTGTATCCACCTCCTCTTTACTCTTTTTGTTTTCAGAAAGTTTTTCTGGCAGAAAGTTTTTCTCACAAAAACTTTCGGGAAAAGAAGCATGAACAAAGAAAAAACATCTTCTCTTTGTCTTTACTTTGATCAGGACAAACTTTGGCCAGCTTTTGATTGATGAAAAATAAAAACTATAAGTTTGAATAAAAGAGGAGAAGAGAAGAGGGTTCGCTTCTTGAGGTGGGTTTGGGGTGCTTTTTTTGCGAGTGCTCGCAAAACGCCAGTTTTTGACAAAACGTGGAATTCACTTTTTTGACTTTTTTCAAAAATACTCTTCCCCAGAGCATGCGATCAGAGTGCGAGGGAATCCGTTGTGTTACCCGTTGTGTGTCAGAGAATGAGATGGAAGAGTTGGAGCAATGGGTGTTGCTTGAACGTGAGAGTAAGGGGCCGAATGGAGAGTTGAAAGGGAGTACGATTATGGCTTGGTTAAATCGTGTCTTGAGAGAACGGCGGGATGGTTGTTCCCTCCAGGTAAGAAAGAGCAAAAGCACAAAGACCACAAGCATCTACCTCTGCCATCAACCTCATTTCTCCAACCAGGCTGCTTTTGAATGTTTTTTAATATCCTACCAAAGACTAGTTACCCCGGTTCACCTCCTCAAGTTGTTGCGAACTATCTGCGATGATCCAACGAGGCACCTGCAAGCGGCGGTTCCCTCCTTCCTTCTCTTCGTTGCTTTTTTTTGATCACATCTTCTAACGTTTGAATAGGTTCTCGATTTTTTGAAGTTTTGGTTGTCAGCTCCTGACTTAACATCGTCTTTTTCTTTGAAAGTTTCCACTTTTGCAGAGCGCATTGGTAACCTTTTTCTTTCTTTCTTTCTTTTTTTCTTTCTTTTTTTCTTTTTCTTTTTCTTTTTCTTTTTCTTTTTTTTTTTTTTTCTTTTTTTCTTTTTTTCTTTTCTTTTCTTTTCTTTTCTTTTCTTTTCTGTTCTGTTCTGTTCTGTTCTGTTCTTTTCTTTCTTTTGGTTTTCTTTTTTCTTTTTCTTTTTACTTTTTCTTTGTACCTTTTATTTTTATTTATTATGGGGCAGCGACTTTGGGAAGCATTTTGAATATTTTGGTCGTTTTGTTCTTTTTATGCTATTTTATTCATTTTAGGACGATTTATTTTGAGGATCCTTTGAAGGAACTCAATCCCACCCCATCACTTGTGATCCCATCCCCAATGGTCCCCAGTCCAACAAGGAAATCAGGATAGAACAGAAAAGTGTTTTTTCTTCTTTTTGGCCGCCGAAGCGAAGTTTTTGGGTGGCCAAGCAAAAAAATCGCGGCCGCAGCTAATGGTTGTTTTTTTACAGAAAATAGCAACCAAAAATTAAAAAAATCAGGAATAGCCCAAAACACTGCCAAAGCTCTTCATCATCCAATAGTTTTTATTATTTATGATTTATTCTTATTATTTTTTCTTTCTTTCTTTCTTTCTTTTTTTTTTTTTTTTTTTGTTTTTTTTTTTTTTTTTTTTTTTTTCCTCTTTTTTTTTTTCTTTCTTTCTATTTTTTTTTTATTGACCCTTTTTTCAGAGAAAGCACTCCAGGAAAGCCAAACCCCAATTCTCCAATCCGCCAAAAGCCTCCCTACGCCAAACCCCTCCAAAAGAACATGGATCTCGAAAGGAAAAGGGAGCCCAATCCCCACTCTAAAAGATGAGACCATCACCATGGCGCCATCTACACCCCCTTTAAGAAGAAAGACTTCAGCAAAGAAACAAAGGGCGCCGTTTGGGCTCTCTCCCCCGACCAAAAAACCAACCCGATCGAATTGGGTGGACTCTCCAGAGACTTGTTGTCCAGAGGTTTCTGACATCTATTGTGGAGTTGAGACAAGCCCAAGTGACGCCTCCTGGGAATTGCTCCCCCCTCTGGAAGGTGTACATCCTTTGAATCGCACCGAGAGTGACAGTTACAGCCCCACTGTCTCAGCTTCGAGATACTCCAAATCCCACCAAGAGTTTCTCCCCTCTCGGTCTAACTCTCCCATGGAATCCGTTTTTGGCAAACCAAAGAAATTTTCGATGGGTCCCAAAGCACTCACATCAGCTTCACTTCATTCATTGAAAGAATCCTTAAACCTCTCCGCATCATCCGGCCAAAGTTCAATCACATCCAGTACCGAGCCCCTGTGCCCCATCTTCCCTTCTTTTAGGGCTGCAAACCGGGAGGGCGGCCGCACTCGCTCCGTCTCCGTCTCTACAGCTGTAAAAAATTCGGTCCGGGGTCTGGAGGAGGAACCAGAACTTGAATCGATGCGATGCCAAGGAAGGAATTCTGTTTCTTCTTCTTTTCCGTCACGCTATCTCCATCTCCCTTCCTCTTCCACCGTGGTTTTCCCCTTTTCGAGTCCTCCAGAACCAGCTCTATTTGGGAATGGGGATGAAGAAAATCAAAAACAGAAACAACCAGCACAACGAGAGAAGGAAGAAGGGGGGGAGGAAGAGGAAGAGGAAGAGCGAAAAGACAATGGAGCGCAAGCGGGGCAACAAAAAGATGAATCGGTGGTCGTGGATGACAGCGAGGAAAAAGGAAAGTTATGTGGGAAGAGGGGAAATGAAGAAAAAGGGCAGGAAGATGGAGGTCAAGTACCCTCTCCTCTCTTTGCACATCAAGATACCCCAGTGAAGAGAAAGAAGTTCGAGGAGTTACCCGGGGGAATGTCGGTCAAAGATCTTGTCCGTGCTTTCAATATGTATGACTGGGAGGTTTTTATTTGTTTCTTTTCCCTTTCTTTTTTTTCCTTTATGCATAGACTCTTCTTTCTTTTTGTTTTCACTCAGCATTTCTTCCACAGATGTACTGTTTTTTGGAGATTCGAGAATTTTGTCACGGCGCTTGGACGAAAGACAAGTTAAAAGGTTTGTCTCTTTGGTTATTGGGTGATTATGTGCCCTCCCTTTCCCCTGACGCCAAAAAATAGCGCCCTTTTTGCACCAGTTCTCGAAAACTTTCGACCAGACAAGCAGGTTCCTCTTGTCTCCCCCAATTCTTCTCCCTTTTTCTTTCTCATTTTCCCTAAATCGAATTAGATGGGTTTCGCGGTGTGTTTTGGAAAGCGAACAAAATTTTCGATCTACGTTTGCGTATTTTGTTGAGGCTGCCACAAAGCTCAAGAAATCGAAGAATTTGTTTCGTTGCCTCTCGATTTTCAGCGGGCTTGCTCACCATGCCGGTTTGTTGTTGAAAAAGTCTGTGGTTCGAGAAAAACGAAATTCTTATTTCCCCTTTTCAAATTCTTTAGTGTCTCGTATTGCTGAGAAAACAATTCTTGTGGATCAGACATCAGAGGTGGCGAAGGCTTATGGAAAATTGCACCTCCTTTTTGATGCTCGGAATGAACATCGAGCTTACCGAAAGCATTTCAAGGTTTGTTGGGTTGCTTGTGAAGGTGAATTGTCAAGGGAATTTTTATTAACTCCCCAACCCTCCTGTACCTTTCCCAGAGACTTGAAGAGCAACAAAGAGTAATCCCCTTCCTCCCCGTTCACCTCCGCGACCTCATTTACTTAGAAGAGCAAAGCACCCTAATCGAAGGCTCTACAATGCTCAATATGGAAAAAATACAGAGGATTTATGACACGATTTTGTCGATTTTGCAATTTCAAGATGCTTCTTTGGGAGAAGAGGAAAGGTTGGGAGGAGATTCACACAGTGCGGGGGAGCGTTTTGAAAAGCTCTTTTCCTCTTTTCTTCTCTTCTCTTCTCTTCTCTTCTCTTCTCTTCTCTTCTCCTCTCTTCTCTTCTCTTCTCTTCTCTTCTCTTCTCTTCTCTTCTCTTTTAGCTCCATCTAACCTCATGTTTTAGGATCCATTTCTTGCTAGACTGCAAGAGAGCGTACTTGAAGAAGACAGTGTTTCAGGATCATGGCCTCGAGGAATTGTATGTGTTATCCTATTCAATCAAGCCAAAAAAGGAACAAGAAGGGGATGAGTTCAGGAGTCCCAAACGTGCGACGAGTGATTCGGGAAAGCGGAAGAAGAGGGAAGACTAAGGAGCGAGAACAAAGTAATTTATTGAACATGTATTTATTCTGGTCGGGTTTTTTCCGGCGCTCTCAATAAATGGGTTGGGCAAGCTCTGAATAAGCTCTGTTGGCAAATTCTGAATGAGGAGAAATTATCGGGAAGCTGTCCTTCCGAATAACTGGATCAAATAGCCTCAATTTCTTGCTCTCTCCCTCTCTCTTTCTCTCCTTGTGGTTCTTTTTTTTTTACTCAATGTCGACAGTTCCTTCTTCACCCTCAACCTTGTAGTACGCCTTTCCTTTTTTCTTATCCCTTCGTCTCAAGCCCATCTGCAATTCCCTCTTTCTCAAGCGGATGTTTTGGGGTGTAATCTCGATCATTTCATCGTTCTGTGTTTTTAAGACAATGGTTTCGGATGATAAATTAAATCATGACACAATGAGGAAGGTAGAGAGAGTGAGAGAGGAACCTGGACATAAGAGAGAGCATTTTCAAGGGTGACAATCCTTGGGGCGGCAAGGCGAACAGCGTCGTCTTTGCCAGCAGCTCGAACGTTGGTCAATTGTTTGGCCTGATGGAGAGCGTGAGAAGAAGAAAGGTAAATTGACACCAACACCAACACCAACACCAACACCACACACAAACGCCAATCCCAAGACCAATACTAACCTTGACAATGTTGACATCCAAGTCTTGGTCAGGCTTGAAATGCTCTCCCACAACCATTCCAGAGTAGACTTGGGTCTGTAAAAAACGAAATTAAAGAAACTTTTCGACCCACATCAACACCTTCACGCTACCTGTGGCTTAATAAACATGGTCCCCCTCGACTCCAGATTCGCAATTGAGTATGCTGTTGCCTTTCCATCGTGCATACTGATCAAAGATCCGTGCTCGATCCCAGTCAAAGGACCCAAAAAAGGCCGATGCTCCAAATAGATATAATCTAAGGTGGCTGTCCCCCGAGACAAGTGAGTGAGAGCAGAGCGAAAGCCGATTAAACCACGAGAGGGGCACTCGAATTTAAGAGTGCAGGGGGTTTCTGTGTCTCCATCCTCGGGTTGGATGATTTCGATGAGGGTGGCTAATCTGTGGGGGGTGTGATAAGGTGGATGGGGATGGGAAAGAATGAGCAAACCAAAACCAACCTCTTATTCATTTGCTCAATTACAGCCCCACTGTACTCCTCCGCAACTTGAATTGTCACATCCTCCATTGGTTCCACCACATCACCATGCTTGTCGCGCCTCATCACCACCATTGGCTGTGTGACAGACAATTCAAACCCTTCTCTTCGCATGTTTTCGATAAGGATCGCAAGCTGCAATTCTCCTCTCCCGAAAACTTCAAAGGCACCATCAGAAACTTTTTCGACTTTAAGAGAGACGTTGGTTTCGATTTCTTTTTCCAAGCTGTGGAAAAAGGGGGTGAGTGCACAGATTTCAATAAAGATTCCCTTCAATATCTTCCAAAATCAAACCGATCTTCGATCGCCTTCGAAGTACACTTGGTCCCCTCTGTCCCCGCTAATGGTGAATCATTCACCCGAACGGACATGGACAAAACCGGAGGGTCCAACGGATCACTCTCAAACGGCACTGCCCAAGCAGGTTTTGGGTTCTTATCTTTTTCGAGCCCCTCAGGAATAGCGCGCACTGTGTCTGTCACACTCGCGAGGGAGAGGCCCGCTACCCCGACAATATCACCAGCTTTGGTTTCTTCCACGTACTCGCGACCCAATCCTCTTCGGACCAGGAGTTTTGTAACCTTTTTACACAGGATTGGATAAGGAGGGAGGGAGGGAGGGAGGGAGAGAAGAAAAAAAATTCAAACCGCGCCCCGTTCAGTAATCTCCCCCTCACGGTTGATGGCAGCGATTGGGTCTCCAATCTTCAGGGTTCCAGAAGTGACAGATCCAACCGCAATTCTGCCTAAATGGTCGTCGGATTCTTGGAGAGAAACCAACATGGCAAATCCATTTTCTGAGAGAGATTAAGTGAACAAAAGGGAGAAGGGAGGAAGGAAGGAAGGAAGGAAGGAAAAAAAGAAAAAAAAGAAAAAAAGAAAGAAAGAAAGAAAGAAAAAAATTAAACCTGGGCTGGGTTTGGGTGCGGGGAGGTGATCCAAAACAGCCTCTAACAAGGGAGCCATTCTGTAAGAAAGCTTTTAGAGTGGGAAGGTGGATGAGAGAGAGTGAGAGAGAGTGAGAGAGTACAATACCTTTGTTGTCCTCTCTCTGGCTGAGTATTGGCCCAATCTTCTTTCGCTGAGGCATACATCGTTTCATACTCCATTTGCCTGAAAAAAAAGTGAAATAAGCGGGCGAAGGAAAGAAGGGAAGGGAGGGAAACAAAAAATCGAACTCATCATCAGCTCCCAAGGAACAAAACAAATCAAAAATTTTTCCTTCTGTTGCAGCAACCTGTCGAGAGGGGCGATCCATTTTGTTCAAAACAACAAGTGGTTTTAATCCCTTTTGGAGGGCCTTTGACAAAACAAATTTCGTTTGCACTGCAAAGGGGGTGAGAAAGAGAGAGAGAGAGAGAGAGAATATATGTCCAAGTATGTAACACAATAACAAAGAAAAAAAGAAAAAATGGAAAATGGAAAAATGGAAAAATGGAAAAATGGAAAAAAAGTCACCTCCAGGGCCATGGGAAGCATCAACAACCAACACAACACCATCAACCATTGCTAAAATTCTCTCGACCTCTCCTCCGAAATCACCATGACCAGGAGTATCCAAAATGTTAATCTTCAGGGGAAGGGATTCATTTTGTTAGTTTTGAAATGAAAACGAAAATGAAAATGAAAATGAAAATGAAAATAAAAATTGAAAGGGATACCTTTGCGACATCTCCAGATTCTCGAGTGTATGACAAGCTTGTGTATTTTGCCATGATGGTAATCCCTCTTTCTCTTTCCAAATCATTGTGATCCATCAGCCTTTAAAAAGTAAAAAGGGGAGAGGAGGACAGGTGTGAGAAAATGAAAGAAGAGAAAGAGAAAAAGGGTCTGAAACCTGTCAGTTTCATCTGACTTTCCTTCGTCACTACTTTGTAACAATTTATCAACAAGAGATGCTACGATGGGAAAAGAAAAGTGAGAAAAAGAAAAGAGAAAAGAAAAGAAAAGCAAGGGGAACTTTTTCCATGATCGACATGAGCAATAATGGCAATATTTCTTGTCAGCTCGATGGAGGAGGCCCAACGAACACTGCCCAACAATCCATGCCTCGAAACCCCAACAAGAGGGGAGGAGAGGGAAGCAGGGGAAAACAAAGAGGAAAGGGGGGTTGAGGAAATGGAGGACAGGGAGCTGGAATGGGAAAATCGATGTTAATTTCTCTCTCTCTCCCTCTTCTTTCTCTATTCTTTCCATACCTTTGAGGGGAAGTAGTCCTGACAAGAGAAGAACCTCTACTGAAAAATCCTGAGGGAGTGAGAAGGTGGGGAGTGAGAAAAAGGCAAGGAAATGAAAAGAGATCTTCCACACCAACCTCGCCACATGGTGATTTTTTCTTCGAAAGGCGTCGAAAAAATTGAAAAAAAAAAAAAACAAGCCCTTTGTTATTTTTCAAAGTACGATGTCTGGGAAAGCCATACAAAAATAAATTTTATCGCCTTTGCAGAAAAAACCGCCACTTTGCCATTTTTTTTTTTTTTTTCGGATTTTTGCTCTTGGTGTTCTTTCAAGTCCGAGTCATTGTTAATTATTTTTATATATCAATAATGTCTCTCGTTTGTTTGTTCTTCATAAATGCGCATTGCTTCTGCAAAAATCTCTGCACTCCCCTTTTGAATTAGCATGCTCCCTCGGCTGTGTAACTCCTCAGCAAAAGGGTGGAGGTTTTGTTTTCGAGCAACAAGAAATTCGCTGTGTCCAATGGGACGAAAGCACACTGCATCATCCTCTGGGATATTTGTGGGGAGTTGAATGGATCCATCTTTTTTTGAAGGTTAATTAATTAATTGAATGGGGATTGTTGCAAAACAAAACCGGGAAAGAAAAAAAAAAAGCAATTTACCTGTGGGAACAGCATAGACTTCAACTGGATAGTAGTACCCTTCCGCTTCAATGGGTACCCAGGCTAAAGAGGATTGTTTGGCAAGCGGGTCGTTTTGTTGGGGGTGCTGTTGGGCTGCTGCTGCTTGTTGGTGGAGGTGCTGGAGGAGTTGCTGGGTGGCAGCTTCTTGCTGTTGGAGGAGGAGCTGGGCTTCGTGTTGGTGGACAAGATGTTGTTGGGCAAGTTGATACGTGAGGGGGTCTGCTGCTGCTGGATCTTGATAAAGTTGTGATGTGATGGGCGGAAGGTACGGAGGGGCTTGGGTTTGGAGATGTTGCTGAGGCGGTTGAGGCTGGGAGGGAGAGGGCTGGGATTTCGATTGAGATTTTGGTTGTTGCTCCTGCTGAAGTCGAGAAGACTCATTATTCCCAACAGCTCCGGCTGCTTTCTTAAATAAGCCAGGAAGCTCTTCGACCATTGGGGATGTAAAATGAGAAGCCTCCTCTTGTGTCTCACTCATTGACCCATTAAGAGAAGGAAGAACAGGCTGAGAAGAAGACGACTCTTGGGCCTCCTTCTTTTTGTCTTTTTCTTTCTCCAACTCCTTTTCCCTTGTCTCCCGAGCCCGCTGGCTTCTCGAAGGGGTCCTTGGTTTTTCCTTTACATCAAGCAAATCGTCCCTCGAAATCCCTCGGCTTGGAAGACGAATCACCAACTTCTCCGCAGAAGGAACAGAGTGTCGATGTAGCTTCACAAAATGAAGCTCCTCCTTAAATTTTGGACGGGTAGAGCTCGAGTTCTCGGCGGCATTCAGAAGAAGTTCTGCCAACTCATCGTCGTTCTTGGAGGCCACAGAGGGAGTCTCGGTTGACGTCTGGGACTCCGACGCTGCTGCCTCGGTGTTTTTCTTGTGGCTGATGAGGTCGCTTGTGGCCCTCACGAACTGCTGTCGCTCGTACTTTGTGCAATGTTCCGCGCCGTGCATATCCTGAATCAACTTTGCAATAGACGGATAAGAAAACCCAAACATCTCGGGACCAGAGAGCTGGGTATTGATTCTCCGACCCAGGATGCCCTCTTTCAGGGCACTCACTCTCTTCCCAATTTCAGCCCAGGCACCGGAGGGAGTGGAGTGGATGATTGGTTTTTCTGGATCTTCGTCGGATTTGACGATGAAGCGGACATCTCCGTGGTGCTCAACAATTTCATTGGTGTAGATACAACGAACATCTGCAGAAAATATGAGTGGTGGAGCTTCTGAGGAGATTGGTGGTTTTTTTCTTTTCTTTTCTCCCTCTCTGTCTCTCTGTCCTCTCGCAAACCTGCTTGTTTCATGCTGTAATAAGGTCGCTCGCTCTTAAACCCAACAGGCCAGATATACCTCTTGGCATGGAAGTTAGGGTTTTGATAGTTGATAGCACCAAGGTTCAAGATCTTCAGACCTTTCAAGACGATAGGCATGATAACCTCGCCGTTATCGTCAACAGGAAGGCGGGTGTACTAGGATGGAAATGAAGGGTCAGTGATGATAAGATGGATCCCTTTTGAGAGAAACTTTTGAGATGAGTATGGGGAGTAGATCCAAACCTCTTTGATCAGCTTGGGGATATTTCTTTTCCTCTTTTTTTTCTCGGGGGGTTGTTGGGGGTCTTGTTCTGCTGCATCAGCCGACGACGATACACCTCGTTTGCAACTTGCTGCGGTGGGGAAAGGTTTGCGTCGAACAGTCGCCAACTGCCACTCCTTCGCCTCGTTAAGCGCACTATCTTGGATCTCGAACAACCGAAAGTCACTCACAGAAGGGAGAGCTTGCTCCAAGGCAGAGACAACCAGAGAGCTTGCGTGCTTTCTTTTTCGTGCGTTCACTTGAAAAGTACAGTTCGTCTCACCCACAGAAACCACCACGGGCTTTGCTCTCCTCGACACTGAAGATCGAGTGACAGGACGCTGGGGAGCTTCCGAAGATCTCTTCCCGAGTTCATCCATCTCCTTCTCTGTAATGAAATCGCCATAGTGGGTGCTCTTCTTTCTCTCCCTCTTTGGTCGGCTCATCCCGGAAAATTATGCTTCAAAAAAAAAAAAAAAAAAAAAAAAAAAAAAAAAAAAAAAAAAAAAAACAAAACAAAACAAAAAAAGTGCCTACAAATCTTCGAGAATTTTATTTGGGAATGAATGTACAAAAGGGAAGGGGGGTTCCTAAGAAAGACGTCCAAGAGTTATTTAGGGCTTGGAGTGGACCATCATCTTCACAAACTCATCATAATTGATTTGACCGTCTCCGTCAACATCGGCCTCACGGATCATCTCATCAACCTCCTCGTCAGTGAGCTTCTCACCCAAGTTGGTCATCACGTGGCGGAGCTCAGCAGCAGAGATGTAGCCATTTCCGTCCTTGTCAAACACCTTGAAGGCCTCCTTGATTTCTTCCTCGCTTTCGTTGTCCTTCATCTTCTTGGCCATCATCGCCAAAAACTCGGGGAAGTCGATGGTTCCGCTTCCGTCAGCATCAACCTCACTGATCATCTCGCGGAGCTCAGCCTCGGTGGGGTTCTGCCCAAGAGAACGCATCACGGTTCCGAGTTCCTTGGTGGTGATGTTGCCATCTCCGTCCTTGTCAAACAGGGAGAAAGCTTCTTTAAATTCACAAACTTGTTCCTCAGAAAGATGGTCGACCTAAAATTCACAAGATTAGTACAAACAAGCAAGCCCAAGAGCCACAACGAAGCAGAACGAAACCATTTTGATTCAATTGCTGTGTCTCGTGGAATGTTTTTGATGTGTGCACGGAATGGGATCGACAGCCCGCTTTGGTGACGCAGACAACCAAAATTCACGGAATCTTTGAATCGATTTTCAAAATAAAAGTGTAACCGTTCTCTGTTATTTAGCCAACCCTTTTTCAAAAAAAAAGGGATCTTGAATTTGTAAACTTTTTTGAATACTACCGACCGTTACTTTTGAAATGCCGTTTCTTTCTTTTTCTTTGTGTTTGTCTCTCTGTCTGTGTTTGTGTGTGTGTTGTGTATTTTTGTCAGTATGAGGGGGAGTCGCGAAAATTCAGCTCCCTCGAAAGGAAATCGAAGGGAAAAAGTGGCCTCCAAGCAATTGAAGCTTGCCAACATCGAAGGCCACACCGCCAAGCACAACCGGCACTTGGTCCATTCCACACA
This sequence comes from Paramoeba pemaquidensis, assembly GCA_002151225.1. Taxonomy (NCBI): domain Eukaryota; phylum Discosea; class Flabellinia; order Dactylopodida; family Paramoebidae; genus Paramoeba; species Paramoeba pemaquidensis. Next base: position 38,734 of record MUHK01009064.1, read on the forward strand.
AGGGAATGTGGTGGCCTACGCCGCTTCATCTGTTGTTGTACTCCTCAACTACGCCATTAAAAAGCAAAACTTCTTCATCCAAAGCCGATTGGTGAGTTGCCTTGCTTTTTCACATGACGGGAAATATTTGGCCGTGGGAGCAACGGGACACCACCCCACTATTTCTATTTACGATACCGAAAGCTCTTCTCTTCTTCAAACTCTTGTCACCCCACACGAATTTGGCGTTGGGGGGCTGTCTTTTTCTTCTTGCCAAGGCAGTCAGTTTATTGCCTCCGTTGGTTTCCATGAAGATGCGACCTTGTTGGTTTGGAACTGGTCTTCTCCCTCTTCCTCTTCCCCCTCCGCTCCAGTTGCTTCGGAGGTCCTCACAAAAAAATCCTACAGCATCGCTTCCAGTGACGCTTCGGTTCCCTCTTTTGTGGTGGCTGGAGAGAAATTTATCCACATCTATTCCCTTTCAACCTCCGGGGTGACAAGTAGTCTCAGCACCAAAGAGATTGCGCTCTCTGACTTTGCTGATTCTACTTTTGTGGATGTTGCGTATGCCCGTGGTCGTCTGTTTGCTGTTTCCTCCAAAGGCTCTCTTGTCTGTGGTTCCAGCGAACTCAACAATTGTGTTGATCTCAAAACCCAAAACGCTTATTCCATCTCCATCTCTGAAGGCCTCGTCTGCTGTGGGTGCTCTGATTCCACCCTCCGAATCTTCGACATTAACTCCCTCACTTACATTGGAACCCTCCCTCGCTCCCACGCCATCGGATCTGAGAACAAATTCATCACCAGCCAGAGCCCTTCCAACGCTCGCCAAAAAGGCAAGGTCTATCCAGACATTGTGTGCAACCGTCTCTCTTATGACGGGAAATTTGTCTTTTGCATCTACAGCGATCGGAGCACGGTGATCTGGGATATTTCCAACCCCAAGAAACCGAAACACACCCAATTCTGGTTTCCTCACAGTGCTTCCGTCTGGGATGTTATTAACATTGAAGGTGAAAAGGGGAAAGGAGAAGCATCTTTTGTCACTTGCTCTTCCGACGGTACTTTGCGCTTCTGGAAGCACGAAGGTCCCCAAGCCGCCCTTGAATGTGTATCTGTTTGCCCGGTCACGAAGGTTCCTTTTCTTTTTTTCTTTTCTTTCTTTTCTTTCTTTTCTTTTCTTTTTCTGTTTCTTTTTCTTTTTTTTCTTATTTCTTTTCTCCTCGCCTAAACCCCAACAGATGACCAAATCAGAAGCGAAGCCTCCTCTCTCTGATTACCTTGAGCGTATCGAACTCCCTCCTTGCACAAGCAAAAGCGGTCTGCGATGCCTTTCTCTTTCGAGCGATGGTTCCCAACTGGCAATGGGTGATGTTACTGGAAATGTTCGATTGATGAGCCTTCCTTCTGCCAAAATCCAGTCCACCATCCCAGCTCACGACGGGGAGGTCCTTCAGCTTGATTTTTGCTCTCTCCCTCAAGCGGATGGAGAACCAACTAGCCTCCTCGCTTCAGCCAGTCGAGATCGCCTGGTGCACGTCTATGACACCTCTTCGGTTGATTCTTGTCGATTAATCCACACGCTCGACGACCACAGTGCCGCCGTCACTTGCTTGTCGCTCCAAACGTTCGCATCGAAGGCGAAACTCATCACCGCAGCCGCAGACAAATCCCTCATTTTCCGCAATGTTGAGATCGAGAATGGAGAGTTTTCTTTCCAGCGCTATCGACACGCCCAGGTCTCTTCTTCCGTCGCTTTTCTTCGCCCTAACCACAATGAAGAGGAAGAACCCAACCAAATTATTGCCAGCGCAAAGGATAAGAGAGGAGCGATCTGGCGCTATGATACTGGCAACGGAAAAGCGCTGCGACTTCAGGAGACGGAGGCGAATGGATTCATTGTGAAAATGACCCAAGATGCTTCTGGGGTTTCAACTGCTGTCGCGACCTCTGACAAGGGTGTCACTCTCACTGATACGGCTACTGGGGGGTGCCACGGGGTTGGAAATGGCCATGGGGAAGTTGTCACGGGGATGGCGTTTTCTTCGGACCATTCAACGCTGGTCTCAGTGTCTGGGGATGGGTGTCTCTTCTCTTGGCATGTTCCCTCTTCAGTTCAAGCGTCGATCAAGTCTCGAGTTCTCTCTCGTGCAAAGAGCAATGCTCCCTCCTTGGACTCAAAAAAGAAACAACCAGTTATCTCAGAGGAGAAACTCGAAGAGCCTCTTCGAGGTTCAGGGACGAGCATCGACGATATTTTTGGTGGCGTGGCCAATAGCCTTCCTCCATGGTTGGCTGGTGGGGACGCCCATGGGGATTCCAGCGGCGATGTGTCAACGAGTGCTTGGGCTGATGTGATTCAGGACGAAGATAACGCGTTTGCTTGTTTTGACTTGGCCCCTAAACAGGGGCGGCGGTACACCATCGAACCCTCTGATTTTGGCGCTGATGATGACGGGACGTCCGATGACAGTGATGCTGAGCAAGTCTCTCGGGAGTCTAGGCGGATGAGCATTTCGTCTTTCCATCGATCTTCAAGGGGGAATCTCCAGGATTTTGCCGCAGCAGATGAAGAGGAGCAGGATGAGCAGCAAGTGGATGAGCAGAAGGAGGACAAGGAACATCAAGAAGAGAATGTCCAACAACCCGAAGAGCATCAACCCAAGGAACAATCCGAGGAGCAACCCGAGGAACAACAACCCAAGGAACAACCCCAGGAGCAACAACCCGAGGGGCAACAACCCGAGGAGGAGCAATCCGAGGAGTCACAGTCCGAGGAGCAACCCGAGGAGCCACAACCCAAGGAGCAGCCCGAGGAGCCACAATCAGAGGAACAATCCCAGGAGCCACAACCCGAGGAACATTCTGAGGAGCAAGAAGTCAATGCAGGGGCGAAAAATGCAACCCAGAACAGCACAGATCCAGACCCCAAAAAGGAATATGCAGAGAGAGTTGCCGCTGCTCGGGAGAGGCTACGAAGCTTGGGTCTCTTATCAAGTGGGAAGAAGACCACCATCACCACCACTGCCGCCATCACCCGCAAATCTCTTCCTGAATCTCTCCTTCTGAAATCTTCTCCACCCCAACCCCAACCCCAACTCAAACCGAAGAAAGGGTTGAAGGGTGTTGAAGTCTTGGAGGAAGAGCTCAGTGAGTTTGTTGCTTCTCTTTCTGAAGTGAAAAACAGTAAGGAGAGAAACAACTGCTTGTCTGTTTTGCTGCGAATGAGATCGCAGCTTGACAATGTTCTCCGTGAAGAAGGTGTTCTGGCGAATGAATCCTCGGAGCAAGACGAGAAAGAGAGCGAGGAAGCCGCAGGAGAGAGTGAGGAGGCCCAAGAGGAGAGGGATGAGACCCAAGAGGAGAGTGAGGCGGCCGAAGAGGGGAATAAGGACAGGGAAAGTGAAATAGTGGAGGGACAAAAAGAAGAAGAGCGAAGCAAGGGGGCAGGAGTCACGAAGGAAAACGCTCCTCCAAACCTTGTAGAAAAGAATGACAGAAGAGTGGAAGAAAGAGAAATGGAGACAGAGGGAAAGGGAGGAGCAGGAGAGGAGTATACCCACATGATTATGAGGTTGGCAGAGTTGTTGAATTCAGGGGAGGTTGAGCTTGTTGCAAGAGAAAAGCAATCGACTCCGGTCGCTCCCCGCTCCCAGCCAGCCTTTTCCTTCCCCCCCAAGTCCTCTGAAAAGCCACTCGATGTGCACAAGCCATCAAGCAGGAAGAGCCTCTCCTCTGCTCGCCCTGCGCGAACAGTAACCACCTCTGCTCGCAAATCATCTCTCTCGTATTCTGGGACTAACGCTCGGAGGGCTTCCCAACTATGAGGAAAATGTTCCGAAAAACCTGAAAAGCACTTGTAAATAAAATTTTGAACTCCAATTTTTATTTTTTGTCTTGTTTTGAGGAGGGCTCGAGAGGGAGAAAGGGATTTTATTCTTGAAATCAAAAGCCAGCGAAAGTTTCTTCTTCTTTTCCAAATTCCCAACGAACAAAGCTCCCAACCTGTTTTGTTCGTTTGTTGTGAAAGAAAGGAGATGCCAAAGTGAACAAAAGAAATCCACAAATAAAAAAAGGGGTCTTCAGAGCGACAGAGAAATAAAATTCAACCAACCTGGACAGGGGAACCAATCGCATTTTGAAGTTTTTGGACGTTTGAACCAACACTTCCCCCTCCGACCATGCTGAAGGGCTGTTTCATGAGGTCTTGGGGGACAACCTCTCCAAGAACCTCAGCATCCTGTGTTTGGTGGGAAAGAAAAAAAAAAAAAATAAAAAGAGGGAAACAACAACAAAAAGAAATAAAAAACATCAAGGTTTTTTTTTTGTCTGTACTGTACAAACTTTGTATGTTTCCTCCGCAGCCTCAGTAGTGGCACCCCCAGAAGAGAGAGACCCAATCGTAGTTGGGTGGAACCCACCCACATGAATGGCCAAGTTTCTCCCAAACTTGGTAAGTTGTTCTTTTTGTTCTTCGGTTTGAGGGGAGGCGTTCAAGGAAACCAGGGCAGAGATTCGACCTTGGTGAACATAGGAGCCAATAAAGGCGTCTGGGGCAATGAGAAGGCCAGCTCTCTGGAGGGGAAGCGAGGGAGTGAGGGAGAGAAAGAGAGAAAGAGAGAAAGAGAGAAAGAGAGAAAGAGAGAAAGAGAGAAAGAGAGAAAGAGAGAAAGAGAGAGAAAGAGAGAAAGAGAGAAAGAGAGAGAAAGAGAGAAAGAGAGAGAAAGAGAGAAAGAGAGAAAGAGAGAAAGAGAGAAAGAGAGAAAGAGAGAAAGAGAAGAAGCAAAAATCCAAAATCCAAAAACTTACAGCAATGTCACATTTTTCTCCGGTAGAATAATTCAACTGGGTCAAAGCATCACTAATATTCTCGGAACCCTCGAAAGGGAGAGTCTGTTTGAAAGGAGGGAAGGAAAAGAGTGAGTGAGAGATATAAATCAAAAAGAAAATAAGAAAGAAAGAAAGAAAGAAAGAAATCAATAAATAAAAGTATTTTTTTCTCTTTTCTCTCCCAAATCCTCCCCTCCAAAGAATCAATATTGGCCTGGAGCCATTTCTCTCTTTTTTTTGGTTGCTAAATAATAATAACAATAACAAATAAATAAAGAGCAGAACTCTCGCAAAACCTTCAACCAATCAATATTTGCATGGGAAAAAGAGGCATGTTCTCCTTCTTTTTTCGAGAGCCACTCCCCAGAAAGTGAGTTTGAGAGCAAAGAATTGGCGCAGATGCTTAAAACAGACTTAAAAGACTCGTTATCGGAAACAAAATCGGTTTGGCAGTTCATCTGTGAGAGAGGGAGGAGAGGGGGAGAGGGGGACGCCCATGGGGATTCCA
>MUHK01009152.1:0-10992 GCA_002151225.1 Paramoeba pemaquidensis
AAGAGGAGTGAGAAGATAGGCAGATATTATTGGGGACAGGGACAGAAAGTATGAAAACTGATTTTGAAATTTTGTGAAATTGATCTGACACAATTTTGGAAGTGTTGACCGGTTGTTGTTTTTGAACAAAAACAAAAACACAAAAGAAAAAAAATGAAAAAATAAAAATTAAAAAAATTAAAAATATCAAGAAACTTTTTTTTTATTATTCATTTTTCTTCAATGCAACCGCACCCTCATAAAAAAAAAAAAGAGAGAAAGCTCAAAGTCCAACTTATCCTCTCCCCCTTCCAAAGGCGCGACCAGCACCACGTCCACGACCACGCCCACGACCAGCAGCACCAGCAGCAGCACCACCAGCCGATTCTTGATCGGAACGAGTAAAAGTTTTGCCCGCAATTGTCTTCTTGGCCTTGCCCTCAGGAGGCTCAGGTCGGGCTCTGTTCAAGACTTGGAGAAGAGCCTCCACCCTCTTCCTCATGCGGGAGTGCATGTAAGCCTTCGAGCACTTCAAGTGAAAGTGAAGGTAATTTCTGAAGGTTTGGATGGTGGAGATGACCTTCGCAGCGTTCCTGTCGTTCATGTGGTGGTCAAACAACACGAAAGAGACATACGAGACGTTTCCTTCCCCTCCTTGAACACCAATCTGTTGCAACTCAAGAGGAGGCTCCCTCTCGGCAAACCTCACAGCAGGGGCAGCTCTCACGGTTCTCCTCGCCTCACTAAACTCTTGGAGGAAGATCTTGGACAACACTTGGTCACCCTGGCTCTCAAACCCAACAACGAAAATGACAGTCAACCCTTCTTTTCCAGGGATGAGGTGGACAGTTTCGGAGCCATAACGGTAGTCAATGGCGATAGGTTGTTGGCTGGCCTTGCTTTGGATGGCTTTGAAGCATTTGGCGAAGGGGGCGCCGAAGAGATGACGTTTGATCATGGCGAACAACATCGGGATTTCGTCTTTGGTAGGAGGGGGGGAAGAGGGGGAGGGTGAGAAAGGAAGGGAGAAGAAAGAAAGGGGGAAGAAAGAAAGAAAGAAGAGAGAGAGAAAGAAAAGAGAAAAAGAAAGAACTTCACACATACACACACACATACACACATACACACACACATACACCCATACACACACACCCATACACACACCCAAACACAGACGCACATACATGCATACAAACACACATACACACATACACACATACACACATAGACAATATCATACACCCATACAAAATAAAAAAGTACCTTTTTGCTTTTGGTCAGCAGGCAAGCTACCCAAATTCAAAGACAAGGTAACATGATAGTTGGCCTCAGGGGCAATCAAATGAGCCCCATAAATTCTTTGCAAATCCTCTTGTCCACCATTGGCGAGGAGTTGGTCAGCGCAAGCCCATTGCAAAGAAACAGTCACGGAGGACTTGTCAGCGGAGGTGGCGATGTGGTATTGGACTCCATCGAAGTCAGCACAAATGATTTCGAGGGCTTCTCTTTTGGCCTCTTCCCTGAAAGAAAGAAAAAAAGAAATGTCAACAAAAAAAAACAATGGAAACGAAAGAGCAAAAAGAGAGCAAAAAAGAAAAAAGAAAAAGAAAAAAGAGAGAAAACAAACGCTTCAATTTGAGAGCGGATGGCCTGCTCAATAATACGGTTGTGGACCTCCAACAAAATCATGGTTCTTCTAGCGAACAAACGCCACCAAACACACTCAACCTGCTGACACCCAAATAGGTCGGAATATTCACGCTCATTTTTGAATGAAGAGTCGGGACCTGAGCGGAGCGGGACGAAGGACTTCAAAGGTCGACAAAAACTTCGATTTTTGAAGGGAGTATGGCGTTTTTGTATTTTTTTTATTTTTTTATTTTTTTGGCAATCCGGAGGGGGTTTGTATAGGAAATGCATATAAATGATTTTTTTTTTTTTTTTGGTTGGGGACTTGGAAAGATAATTTGATGATTTGAGGTTCTTTTTCTTTTCTTTTCTTGTTTTTAGTGTGTGTGTTGTTTGGTTGAATAGACTATTTTTTCCCCCCAAACCCTCTTGTTTTTTTCTGTACTTGCTTCGCAAGTTCTCACAGGTAGGCGAAATGTGAGCTTTTTTTTTTTTTTTCAGATGGGGTCAAACAGGATTTTTGGTTCAAAAATGAGAAGAGGATGGAGGGGCAATGGCCAAAAAAAGAAGAGCGGCACTTGCATGGGGAAAAGAAGATACAGGGTAACAGGAGAAGGGGAAGGGAAGGGAAAGGAGAAGCTGTATTTGGATGGGGGGGGGCAGGAAGATGATGCAGTTGCCCAGAAATGTGAAGTTTTCCTCAAAACTCTTCTCATAAATTATTTGGTGAATATTTTTTTTTTTTTTTTTTTTGGTTTCTTGCTTTCAGTTCCGATGACAAGCAGATTGGTGGGTGAGAGGTGGGTTGATGGTTAACATTCTGCCCCACAACCGTTCAATAAAATGATCAACTTCTTCCACCTGAAGGAGAATTTAACTCAACTCAAAAAACACAACAATCTCATTCTCTCTCCCTCACCTGAAATCTTTGTTGCTTTCTCAAAGAAGCATACAACCCCCACGCATTCCCCTTCACAGCCTCCTTCTTTGCCCCAAAATACCCCTTCAAACACACAAAAGACGACTTAAAAAACCTCTTTGCCTCGGCTTTCCCCATCACCCCCGCCACAAACCCCCCCAACTTTGTTTTTGAATAGTGGGAGGTGAGATTGAGAGAGCTAGAGACAGGGTCGTTGGAAAAAGGAGTGGGTTCCGTTTTTCGGTTGATAGAGAAGGTGGGGTAGAGGAAGCGCCAGACAGATTGTGTGTAGGAGGGTTTGATGGGGGTGGTGGTAGGGGTGGTGGTAGGGGTGGTGGGTTTGATATTGATGCTGTTGTTATTGTTATTTTTGATGTCATTGCTGCCCTCATTCTTGTTGTGGTCGTTATTATCGTTTTCGCTTTCATCATTATCACCACCCTTTGGTTTGGGGTGTCTTCGGAGACCTAACCTCCTAGCATTTTTGATGTTATTGTTGTTGTCAGCATTATCGCCATTGTTGTTGTTGTTATTGTTTTTGCTTGCATCATCACCACCATTCGATTGAAGGTGTTTCCGGAGACTAAACCTATGAGGTGGTTTCGCATTTTTGATGTTATTGCTGCTCTTCCCATCGTTGTTGTCAGCATTTTCGCCATTGTTGTTGTTGTTGTTGTTGTTATTGTTGTTGTTGTTGTTGTTGTTGTTGTTTTTGTTTTTGTTTTTGTTTTTGTTGTTGTTGTTGTTGTTGTTGTTGTCTGCGTTATCGCCACCCTTTGATTTAGGGTGTCTTCGGAGACCTAACCTCCTGGCATTTTCCTCGCTGGGTATTGTTTTTTTCTCGAAAGGCCCAAAATAAGGGTGACAACAAGCAATTTGGGGAGAATAATAAAGTTGGGGNGGGGGGGGGGGGGGGGGGAGGTGAGGACGGAGAGGAGGCTGGTGGGAGGGCAAAGGGAGTCTTTTGTTCCTTTGTAAAATATTGTGTTTTCTGCTAATTCATCCCAGAAAGTGAGGATGTGGCTTGGGAGAGGGGGGGGGCTGAGAACAACCAGCAACTAACAACCAACAACAACCAACAACCAACAACCAACAATCAACAACCAACAATCAACAACCAACAACAGCAGAACAAACCTCAAATAAACAGCATCACAACTCCCAATATTTGGGTGAGACAACACAACAACAGAAGAAGATGACAAAATGATTGGGGCAATTGTTTCGTTACACTGATGAGATAGTGGGTGAGTGGGTGGGTGCGTAGGTGAATGGGTGAGAGTGAGGTAAGCTCTCAAACCTTATTATAAATCAAAACAGAATCAAAACTATGCAGTTCTTCCACCAACCAAAGCAAACTTTCTCTACATCGCGAAATTACAAGCTGTGATTTGAGGTGGGGGCGAGAAGGAGAGGGGTTGGTGGGGGGGTTTATGGGGGGGAAAGGTTGGCCAATTTGTTTTACTTCGAGGGAGGAAGAAGAGAGAGAGCCAGAAAGGAGACGGATGTCTAAAAAGAAAGAAGGAGAAGAACACATCCCAGCTTGATCTCTTCTCACGGGGAGTGGAGCACACTCTCGACAACCAAAAAAGAAAGAAAAAAGAAAAAGAAAAAAGAGGGAGAAGGAAGGGGAGGGAGGGAGCGAGGGCCTCATCTTGTTGCCATTCGTTCACTCCCCCCTTCCTTGCAGGGCACCGAACATATTTTTTTCGCTTATAAGATAGAAGCAAGATATTTCAAATTCTTTCCGTTGACAGAATGCACGACGGGAGGAAAAAAGAAGTATTTTTTTTCTTTTTGGTTTTGGTGAGCCACAAAAATAAATAAAAAATGAGAACACTGGGGGACCTCCCCCCCCCTGTCCTGTGAAAGGACGAGATGCATTGGTCTGGGGAAAGTTAGGTAATGAATTCTCCCCTTTGGTCCGACTTCACAAATCACTCATAAAACGCTCAAAATGGTGCACAAAACACTCCCAAAACGTCCAAAGTGGTTCAAAACACGATTTGATTTTTCACAAAATGCCTCTCAAACATGTGCAACGGTCATGCAACAGGGGGTTTAAAATGACCAAAATGGCTTGTACATGACTGAACAAAGTGAAGGAGTGTACTATGTACTATGTTGCGTTTTCCAGCTTCTGGTTCTGGTCTCATGTTGTATTTCAAAACTTTGTTTGTGTGAAAGTCATTAAAGATGGATAAACAGCAAATAAAAAGAAAGTTTTAAAAAGGGAGGGGGAGAGGGACACACAAAGTGGTAAGGAAAAGTGAATCAAGTGATTTTAGCAATTCTTGAACCAATCTGTCAAATAAATCATTTTTCTCATTATTTTATATAGAATGGTCAAAAAATGTAATCTCCAACATTATTTAAATCATTTAAAAAATCCAAACAAACAAAAACTTCAACAACAAATCAAAGAAGAGATTACTGACAGTGATCTCACAAGGTAGTTCGGAAAAAGAGATTTCAAAAACATTATCAAATATTCTGAGATTGGCAACTACAAATCTATTCAACAAGTCCTTCTTCGAAATAAATCATAATTTTGATTGAAGATGTATGAATACAACAGTGGACATTGAACACTCCTCCTTAGATACAACAACGCAATAGAATGGTTCAACTCATATGGAACATTTCCCAGTGCTGAATTGGATTTTATGAACGAGGTTGATTATGTAGGTGAAATAAGATTTGAAACCTTTAATTTACAAAATGTTTATTTCAGAGACATTAAACATGGCAGGGTGAGTTTACAATACAAGTTTTTGAATGATTTAAATGGAATTGACCTTGAACAACAATACAATGACTTTCTTTGTGTTATTTGACATATTGCAGAGAGTTGTGAAGGAAAGCCGAAGTTGAAGAGAGTAAATGAAGAAAAAATAAAAAAAGGAGATGAGTGAATGAAAGATAAATTTATGAAAAAGGTGTCTCTGTTAGTGAGCAGATCAAATGGATTGAACAATACCATCCCAACACCATCTCTCTTTACGCCATGGATCCATATGGTAATGTTTTCGAGAAGTACACAGCCAACAGAGCAGTGGTGACCTTGGTGTACCTGTGCAACAACAAACATATTTATGTTATTAATGAGAAAATTCAGAAACAATATGGAGCAAAAGCCAAACATTTGGACAAAGGTGTACAAGTACAGTGGAAGGTTAACGCAAACCAGTATGAATACATTAATCAAGAATGTGTTAACGAGGACATACCTGGTTTGATAGACCTTAGTTATGCCCAACATTATGAAGATAAATTAATTTAATGAGGAACAAATAAAAGTATCAAAGATGTCGAAAGAGAACAGAGAAATAGAAAAACAGAAATACAATGACATGGTGGAGGGAAAAAGAAAGGGAGAAGTATTTTTGGTTGACGATCCTTGTCAAGTTGCTTTGGATGTGGTTGATAAATGCAAACCTTATACAATTAGTAATCTCAAGTGTAAAGAATCAGATTTACATTCATTTATTCACCCTATTTCTGGTTGTGTTATTGAAGTTGGAGGTGATTATGAAAAGAGATTAGAATTTTGAAATGAGTTGTACAAAAAAATGAACTGTTACAACTTTACCTTTAAAAATCAATCGTTTGCTCAAATGACATCCCAATACCAAGAAATTCAGTTTGGAAAGTTGCACAAGAAGTCAAGCTACACCAAAGAACATATGGAATTGTTTTCAGACAGATTTTACACCACACCACTTATGAGAACATTAGTGAACAACCACAAACCAAATGATAACTGTAAAGGATTTGAAATTAATATGTGGAATACAAACGCTGTACTGAATATGAAAGATGATTATCCTGTCTTTTGCCAAGCAAGTAGTCCTACCAAATACAAAGGTGGTAAAATTGTTGTGGGTGAATACTTGGTTGAGCACTTTAAAATTGAACAGTTGGGGGGAATGATCTTTCAAAAACAGTGGTTGTCACATAATGTGGTACGAAGATTGCTCAAAAAAAAATATTTACAAAAAAATAAAATTATTTTGGAAGCCAAAGCTGAGTTTTGTTACAAACCTACCCTTCTTACTGATTTCATAAAGGGAGTATTAGAGTTGTTCCCAAGAGAGAAGTATGGTAAATAGACTAAAATTATGTGTAATGCATTTGTTGGAATGATGGGGAAACGGTATTTGAAAGATGACAAGGCTTTTCTTACGACTGATTTTGAAACAGTCCAAGCAATTTTGTGCATGTACCCCGAAGGATTCCGCGTGAACTTATTGCATGAGCTTATTGTATTACCTGTTACAGATATCAAGGAGCAACTATTGAAGAAGAATACAACATTCATGATGTGTTTAAGATGAGTTTTAATGAAATTTATACATCATTATCAAGAAGGAGGAGTTTGGATAAGATTCATTTTGATTACACAGCCAGAACATTTGATGTAGCAAAAGAAAATAACGAACCAACCATTTTAAAACCAAGACAAATGGCAAAAGGTGAAATCTATGAGTGTTAAAATGAAACCAGAAACTTGTACTACGATTTGCTCAGTGGAATAAAGGGCACAGATACCTATTGAATATAATTGATGGTCATTTCCTATTAAAACAAAAAAACCAAGTGAGATAGCATCTTATTTTAAACAAGTATGAGATGAAGTTAAACCGAAAAACATTTGGTTCACTTTTGATAATGGAAATAAGTTTAAGGGTTGTTAAAAGAAAGAGGTGCGGAAATACATTTAAACGACCCGAAATCGTTAAATAGTAAGAATACTGTGGGTCTGTACAAGGTTCTCTGATGGACAATTCGCTGGGCCGTTGGAAAAGTGGACCACCTCTCCTTGTTGGTCGTGTTGGTCATGTTGGTTGTCATCACCAAATGGAAAGTGGGACACCTCTCCATCTCCAAAAGATTGTGCTTGTTGTTGTTGTTGTGGTTGATCATTACCAAACAAAAAGTGGACCACCTCTCCTTGTTGGTCATGTTGGTCGTCATCACCAAACGAAAATCGGTCCTCTCCATCTCCGAAAGGTTGGTGTTGTTGTTGTTGTTGGTTGTCATCACCAAACAAAAAGTGGACCACCTCTCCTTGTTGGTCATGTTGGTCGTCACCACCAAACGAAAAATGAACCACCTCTCATTGTTGGTCATGTTGGTTGTGTTGATCATCACCAAACAAAAAGTAGGCCACCTCTCCAAAAGGTTGTTGTTGTTGTTGTGGTTGTTGTTGTGGTTGTTGTTGGCCATCGTCACCAAAGATAGGACCATCGCCGAATGGCTCTGCGGAGAGTTTGAGGTCGTCGTCACTCATTATTGCGCGAAGAAAAAGAAGAAAAAGAGGAGAAAAAACGAAAGGGTGTGCGCAGAGTCCCGAGCAAAATTAAATGAAACAACCGATGGGCTCACACAAAATGTTCCACAAAAGATTACACTGGCGGGTGGTTTCAATTCGCCAAACCATAACAACCTATTTACGGGATATTTATTTAATTATGTATGTTTAATTCATACAATATTTGTAAAATATGTCCCGAAATCCCGTCCTGGCAAATTCCCAAAGGCCGGCCTTTTCTTCTCCTTTTTCTTGTTTTCTGTTCTTTTTCCCTTGGGCCTTGCCCCTTCTTCTTCCTCTTTTTTTTTACAAAGCTCTCTTCTTGTTTTTTAACAACCGCGCTCTCCCCTGTCTCCATCCGCCATTTTTTGCTCTCCCATCATTCCTCTTTTTGCTTCTCCGAGTTCTCACCATCATGGGAGTGCAAGACCTCTCAGAAACGGGGGCATACGACGGCCGAGGAATCAACACTGTTGCAGAGGATGTAAAGTTTGATGATGACGGTTTGCTTAAAGAAGATGTAACCGTAGTGGATCGAAAAAAAACCTGGTTTTATTATGCCATGGTTACTCTTGTTTCTACAGGTTTCTTACTTTCCTTTCCTTTCCTTTCCTTTTCTTTTTTCTTTTCTTTTCTTTTCTTTTCTTTTTTCTTTTTGTATTTTTTTTATTTTTATTTTTATTTTTGTTTTTCAATCTTTTTTCACCTTCTCCCCCTCTCCCTCCTCTCCTCCAGGATTAATCGTCTTTGGAACCCTTCAAATTGTTGCGTTCAAACGCTTGGGCTACTCTCTTGGCCCCTACCCTTACTTCATTCTCCTTACTGTTTCGTTTATGTTTGTCCCCATTTATTTCTTTGGGGTACTCGTGATTTATTTGACAACGAAGGGGTTTCCTGCTGAAACAACGACTTGGAAATATAAGAAACATTTTGCTGTCATTGGAAGTTGCAATGCCTTCAATGGTTTGTTTTTCTTTTTTTCTTTTTCTTTTTCTCCGTTTTATTAACTCTCTCCCTTTTTCAAAAGGTGTTCTTCTTTTGTTTGCCAACCCTCATACTCCTGGGATTATCCAAGCCATTTTTTCACAATCTCTTATTCCTTTTGTTATGATTATCTCAATTTTTACAATTGGAACAAGGTACACAATGTTCCAATACATTGGAGCTGCAATTATTGTTTTTGGTAAGTTGAAAAAAAAAAAAAATCAAGCAACCAAACTTCTACCCACAATAAGAACAAACAATCAATTATTACTTCTCTTTTTGACCCTCCCTTCCCTCTCCCTCTCCCTCTCCCTCTCCCCTTTCTCCCCCAAGGTGTCCTCATTGACGTCATCCCCGAATTCTTTGGAGGAGACGACTCCTCCCCAAACCTTATACNTCTTCCTCCCCTCCTTCTCCCCCTCCCCCTCCCCTTACCCCCCTTCACCTTCACCTTCCCCTCTTTCTACTGCCACCGTCGAAGGACAAGGGGTTGTGTGGTGGTTTGTGTTTTTGTCTGGTGAGATCCCAGCAGCTGCACAAGGAGTTTATCAAGAAAAATCATTTTCTTCGGTTTTTTTTTTTTTTTTCATCATTTTCTTCCCTTTTCTTTTCCCTTCTTCCTCCTCCCTTCTTCTCACCTCCTTCCCCTCCCTAGGCCAAAGTTAATGTTGTTTACATGATGGCATGGTCGAGTTTGTCACAATTTATCGTCCTTCTTGCTCTTGTTCCTCTCAATTTTATTCCTGGTTTTGGTGGGATTCCTCCCAGCGAGTTCATGGGAAGCATGAAGTTTGTTTTTTTCTTTTTTTTTGTTTTTTTTCTTCAATTTATTGATTTGTTTATTTGTTTTATTTATTCCCTTTCCCTTTTCTTTTACTTATCCCTTTCCCTCCTCTTAACAGAGAGGCAGCCCTCTGTTTTGCAACAACAGAAGGTTCAGACACAGATTGCCACGGAGCTGCCTTGTGGTTGATGCTTGCAATGCTTTCTATGCTTTTAGCTCAATTTTTCCAAGCCTTGGTGATTAAAATGAGCTCTGCCACTCTCTCAGTCCTCCTCTTAACCGCCATTGTCCCCCTTTCGGCCATCTTGTTCACTTTCAATTTTGCGACGGGAGGGAATGCGGAGAGTTTTACACCTTACACTTTTGCTTCGTTGCTGTTGGTTGTGCTGGGTATTTTGATTTATCGATTTATGAAGAGAAATAATCAGTACCTTGTTCGAATTTTCGGTGAAGAGGAAAAAGATGAGGATGAACCTTTGATGGGAGCGGGAGAGGATGATGATGAAGAGGAGGGAGCAAAGAGAGTAAGGACATTGTCTGCAAGAATCGGGATGATTGATTGCGAGGTTTTTTTTCTTCTTTTTTTTTCTTTTTCTTTCTTTCTTTCTTTCTTGCTATTCTTTTTCCTTTCCTTTCCTTTCCTTTCCTTTCCTTTCCTTTCTTTTCTCCTAATTGACTCTCCCCTCCCCCTCTCCCTCCCTTTTCCCCTCTCAGGTTTACAACCAAGATAGTGACCAAGAAGTGCCTGAAAACCCAGCCACAGATGCTTTCTATGAAAACACCATCCCTTTTTCTCCTGTCCGTGATGAAGAGAGTGGTGATTATGAAGAAAATAATTGAGAAACCAAGAATTGTTTTTTCATTTAATAATAAAATTCAATAACAAAATAACAAAATGAATTTCTCTTCTTCTCTCTTCTCTTTCTTTTTAAAAGACAGGGTTTATTTATTTTTCTGTTTGCCCAAGAAAAAAAACCAACTTTTTTTTTTTTGGTCGGAACTTTGTCCGCCAAATTTGATACGAGAGTCGGAACCAAAAAAAAGAAAAAAGATTCTGTCGTCGGAGAAACCAACAAACAACAAACCAAAACAAACCAAACCAAACCAAACCACCCCAACCAGCCCCAAAACCAAAAACCATGGGCAAATCTTCCAAAAAATCCCAAAAATCCTCCAAAAAGACCAACCCTCGCTGTTTTTTTGATGTGGAAATTGATAACAAGCGCATCGGCCGTCTTGTTTTTGAGCTTTTTTCTGATGTTGTTCCTCGAACAGCCAATAATTTTCGGCTATTGTGTACGGGGGAGAAGGGGTTTGGGGAGAAGTCTGGGAGGATGCTTTGTTATAAAGGTTTTTTTTTTTTTTTTTTTTTTTTTTTTTTTT
>MUHK01009170.1:0-10981 GCA_002151225.1 Paramoeba pemaquidensis
AGAGAGAGGGAGAGAGAGGGGGAGAGAGGGAGAGAGAGGGGGAGAGAGGGAGAGAGAGGGGCGAAAAAATGAAAAAAATGGGGAAAAACACGTTCGAAAATGGGCGGAAAATCTTAATAAAAAAAAAATTGGAAAACCGAAATTGAGGACGCAATCTCAATCGAGATTTTATTTGCGATGAAGGATCACTCGTCAACAAATGCACGGTTCGAGCTTGAGAGTTCAAATACAAGAAAACAAATATTTCCTAGGAAAAGTGGTTCCAAAAGTGGTTCATTTGAATTTCTCATGGGTGATGAGGCTCAACCAGGGCCTCTTCTTGTTCCACGCGGTGTTCCATTGGAGAAATATTGAGGATCGGCAAAAAAAAAAAAAAAAATGGTCGGTAACACAAGGGATTCGAATGTGGTATTACGCCCTGCCACAACCTTACCCACATGATTTCAGTATGCTTTGTTTTCGACGCAATGTCGTCTGCGGTCATACCCAGGTGAAAGCACCCGATCCCATCTGAACTCGGAAGTTAAGCATCTGTGGGCAAGGTTAGTAGAATGGTGGGTGACCACATTCGAATCCCTTGTGCTGCAGACCCTTTTTTTTGGGAGAGTGGGGTTTGCTTTTTTGTTTCTTCCTTGGGACAAGTCAAAAGCAGATTTTTGTTCATTTTTTGCAAATTAAAAGTGGTGAAACGTGCTACAGACATCCACAGATGTTTTCAATCCCCCACAAGCGCAAAAAAACACGTTTCTTCATTGAAAAAAAACGTCGATGGGTGTCCGAAAGTTCAATTGTTCTCATTTTGATACTCCCAGAGATCGAAGAAATGAAACTCTCACCACTTTTTTGCTCCACTTTGTGACTGCTTCTAAACGCAGAAGTGTGTGAGAATTTTCTTTTCACAATCGCGTATTTATTGAAGATTGATAATTTTTCGATTCGCAAGAAATAAAAAGTGACGAAAGCCAACAGCCCAAAAAATAGAAAGCCATTATGGACGTTTTAACACCTTCTTCGGAAGACCGTTGTGCATGTTTTAGAGGCATTTTGTGATAAAGGATCCTTTACGTACAGGAATCCAATTTTTTCATATTCTCATCCAACTGTCTTTGCAGACATTCCCATTCTCCTTCAGCTTTTCGTTCCTCCTCGTCAATGCGGAGAATTTCCACGGAAGTAAGATAATTAACAACTTCTCGAAGATTATCAATAGCCTCACTTGTGTCCTGAAAGGAATTTTTTTCCATTTCAGTCTCAACTTATTCACCCAAAAAACGAAAATCTTTTCTAAGCTTTTTCATGATTAATTTTCTGCCTCATTATCAAGCAAAATCTCTCCGAGAATGGCGCTATTTTCAAATGCACAAAGATCAATCAATCCATTAATGTTTGTCCTCTTTTTAGGAAGTATTCTTGGCCATCTCAAAACCTCTAAGGAAGGTTTTTCACCCCAAGCCAGACCAAGGCTTCGAACAGCGCTGAAAATGAGACTCAGCTGATTCCGATTGTTGGGGAGCGTGG
The DNA here is from genome assembly GCA_002151225.1 of Paramoeba pemaquidensis. Taxonomy (NCBI): domain Eukaryota; phylum Discosea; class Flabellinia; order Dactylopodida; family Paramoebidae; genus Paramoeba; species Paramoeba pemaquidensis. The sequence continues at coordinate 1,519 of MUHK01009170.1, forward strand.
GGGCAAAGCTCCAAATCATTTCAAAGCTTTCTCTTGACCCTATTAGGATTGCAGCAGCAATCTCTCAAAGCTCTTCAGTTTGCCTTCTGACATATTTGCCAAAATATTGGGAATGTAGAGTGGAAACTTTGTCATCCGATTTAAGACATTGATCTCATGAAGCTATCTCTTGGGTTTAATCCAAATCTCTCCACCCCTCAAGATTATCGGCTGCTTCAGCTTCCTGGACTTTTTGTTGGAGCTGGCCTCGTACCCTCCCAAATGATTAGTAACTTCACTCACTTGAAACAATTCATGGAGATCTGACCAAGCCAGAATTTCCCTGGATCCAGATCACTAAACTCAATAAAAAATGAAACAAACTCCTCATATTCTTTTTTCTTCATCGAGCCAGCAATGGTGATATCTGGGAGTCTGTTTTTCAACTCATCAAAGACATAAGTGAAATACTTTTTCAAGAAGATTTGGAAAGTTTCTCTCAAAAATTATCTCCATTATCTCCATTTTTTAATCCAAGAAATTGGATTCTCTCTTGCTTCAAATAACTGCCTCCATCTTTGTTTCTTGGGGAAGCCACAACAGATCCCTCATTTCCCTTCTTGTCTTCCCCCAGAGACCAAGCCTCCAATCTCTCCAGCAAGTGAAATGACAGGAAACCACCACTTCCTCCAAACCACTGTTCCTTTTTCAGATTTCCAAACCCCATAAGGATTTTGGGGGAGGCTTCCAGAATTTGAGTTGTGATGCAATAAGTTGGACAACTTGTCCCATATCTCAAAAATCTTAGCAACACAATCTCCATGCTGTTGTTGATCTTGGATCTCTTCATTTTGAGGTTTCTGTAATAACAACACCAATTTGATAGAACAGTAAAGTTCCATCACCATTTTTTCTGCAGATTCAGAGGGCATTTTATGGAACAACGATTTGCTCTTTTCACTAAAGTTAAGTCAACATCACCAGCCCCTTGAATTGTCAACGTCCCCCATCCCTCTTCAAACTCGTTCTCCTCCAAGGCACATGGAGAACTCATGAAGGTTTCGTGGAGAGTTTTGCTTGATTGGTTTCTTCTTTTTCTGCACGATTAGCCATTGCTGAAAAGCGACTTGGTCTTTTCTTTTCACCAAAGTCTCCCACACTTCTTCAATTTCTCCTTGGTTGAGTTCATAAGGAGAAACAGCCAACAAATTTTTTGGCAAAGGGTTCCTTTGGTCCAATCAACCATTCGGCCAGAAACCAGAAACCATTCGCTTGCACCCAAGAAAATGTTGCCTTGCTTGAGAAAACTCGGCACAGGGCTCCACTCCATCTTCCAAGAATTGAAAGAATCGACCAAGCGGTATCTCTACATCTCCTTGGAGACAGAAAGAAAACTGCCTGGACGATACAATCACTGGATCACGATAAAAGGCTTCGAATTGAGAGATGAGCCTCTCTGCCTGCTTTTCGATGCCTTCGAAGGTCGCCCTCAACGAACTGTGAAGGTCATCAAAACGCTCAGCTTTTATTTGCGCAGCGAGAGAAAGTATCACTCGTCACAATCTCTTGAAGTCCCGATCTCACGTAACTCAAAGTGTGGCGAGACAACGCCAAAACGAGGGCAGCACAACCAGGATTTTTCAAGAAACCAGCACAACCGCGAGCAATCCAAGAAATCCGGGGGGTTGCAGGAAAAGGAAAAGGAACCCATCGAAAACGCGCCAAACAAAAAAAGAAAAAAAAAAAAAAAAAAAAAAAAGANAAAAAAAAAAAAAAAAAAAAAAAAAAAAAAAAAAAGGAAACCGCCGATCTGTTCAGCGAAAAGTTTCAATTAACGGACTCCCATAAGCAAATCAAAAAGTCAAAAATGGGGGGGAACGAACATAAGATCACACCATTTCCCGATAAAAATCGGGAGCAATCTTTCCCAGAATAAAGTTTTTGTGATTGAAAATATCAAATGATGTCCTAACTAGAGACCCGGGGCATATTTGGGCGATTGCGTCCAATCCAAGACAACCGATGCAAGGGCGGGAAGAAGGAAATGCCAACCACCCACCTTTTTCCCCATCATGTCAGAAGAAGTACTGTTCGATCCCTCGCCAATCGTGGGAGTTTCTGAAACAGCGATTCCCCGACATCACCAACCAGATGACCAATCACGGCGCTGCCTTTCTTTACCTTTGTTTGGCCGCTCCTTCTTCTCCTCCCCTGCAAGAGAAGGACATCAGAGAGCACTTCGGTTCTAATTCGCAGGCCTCTCGCCACTCTTCCGTTGGATTCTATATTCCTCCTGCGACTCAACAAGCTTTAAAGCAGCTCAAAATTTCCACCCAGTGGCACACTCTCCCGGCCGAGGTACAACAGCTCTGCTTTCCATTGAAAAGGAGGCAAAGCTCAAGCCTCCCATCAGCCATCATAGGGTTTTGTTGTGGAGCATGGGAGAAGCCAGACTCCCTTCTGGGTGGCGCTGAGAAGTTCCCACCTTCCAAACTCCTGCGACTCTGTCACTCCTGTGGTCAGAGAGGGCATACTAGCATGAACTGCGGAAAGAAGACCCCCCTTCCGTCTTCCTCTTCCTCACCCTTTTCGTCTTCCTCATCCTCCTCTTCCTCCTCACCCTCCTCCTCATCTTCTTCGTCTTCGCCTGCCACGTCTTCATCTTCCTTTTCATTGCTAGACCTTTTGCCTTCCTCTTCTTCTTCCTCTTCTTCTTCCTCTTCCTCTTCCTCTTCCTCTTCTTCTTCCTCTTCTTCTTCCTCTTCCTCTTCCTCTTCCTCTTCACCTTCCTCTTCACCTTCCTCTTCACCTTCCTCTTCCTCTTCTTCTTCCTCTTCCTCTTTCTCTTCCTCTTCCTCTTCCTCTTCCTCTTCCTCTTCCTCTTCCTCTTCCTCTTCCTCTTCCTCTTCCTCTTCCTCTTCCTCTTCCTCTTCCTCTTCCTCTTCCTCTTCCTCTTCCCATTCCTGCCTNCTCTTCCTCTTCCTCTTCCTCTTCCTCTTCCTCTTCCTCTTCCTCTTCCTCTTCCTCTTCCTCTTCCTCTTCCTCTTCCTCTTCCTCTTCCTCTTCCCAGTCTTCCACATCTTCGTCTTCTTTTTCATTGCTGGGCCTTTTGGATCCCGTCTCTTCATCTTCGTCATCTTCTTTATCTCCTTCTCAGTCTGATTCTCGTCAGCCTTCCTCTTCTCAGCCTTCTTCAACTCCACTCCCGCCCCAATGTCCCTCCTCTTTTTCTCCCCCTCCATCATCTCCTTCACCTTCACCTCCATCGCCCCCCTCTTCTTATCCCCCTCCATCCCCCTCCTCATTTTTTCCCGCTTCATCATCTCCCTCACCTCTACCTCCATCTCCCTCTTCTTATCCTTTATCATCTCCAGATCCAAGCGATGACTTACTTTTCCATTCTCCCTCTTCATTATTGATTTCCCCCTCTCTCTTGGCTTCTCCTTCTTCTCCTTCTCTTTCTCTTCCTCCTAATGGGCTCAGCAATATGGATGGGGATGAAAAAAGGAGAAGAGAAAGAGGAGACTGGGAGGCGAGGGACCACCAGAATAGGAGGAACGACAGAGAAAGAAGAGGCTGGGAGGATAATCGGACAGACAATGAAAGAAGGAATAGTGGGAGGGGTGGAGAAAGAAGAGACCAGGATGGTCATAGGGGTGGCAGAAAAAGGGAAGAGTGGGACAATGGGAGAGAAAGAAGAGACCAGTATGATTGTAGGGGGGGTAGAAATAGAAGAGGCTTTGGTAATAGCAGGGGTGGTGGCAGAGCAAGAAGAGACAGCCAGGACAATTGCTGGGGTGGAAAAGAAAACAGAGGCTGGGATTGTAGTAATACGGTTGACAGAGAAAGAAGAGATGACCAGGATAATCGTAAGGGTGACATAGAAAGCAGTGGCGGGGTTGGGGGTGGTAAGAGTGAAGAAAGAAGTAGGGACTGGGGTCGTAGTAGGGGTGGTGGCAGAGAAAGGAGAGATAACCAGGATAATCTTAGAGGCGACAAAGAAACCAGAGACAGGGAGGGGGATGGTAAGAGCAAAGAAAGAAGCAGAGACTGTGACAGTAGCAAGGGTGGCCGCAGAGAAAGAAAAGACGACCAGGAGAATTGTCAGGGTAGGAACGAAAGCCAAGACTGGGATGGTGGTAGCAGGGGCAAAGAAAGAAGAGATTGTGATAATAGTAGAGGGAGACAAAGGGGAGAGTGGGAGAGTGGGAGGGGCATGGAAAGAAGAAACTACAGGAGCAATCATAGGGAGAGGGGAAGGAGAGATTGGGACAGGAGCAACGAAACCAGAGAAAGAGACAACTGGCATAATAGGAGGGGGGGTAAGGGTAATTGGGATAGAGAGAGAAGAAACTGGGATAGAGAAAGGCATGATGATTGGAGAACCTGCAACGATCAGGGCAGAAAAAGAAAAATGGGCCAGGATTTGAGTAGCGGAGACCAAGACCAATGCAACCAACATCAAAATGACCAAGGCCAACAAGATCGAGATCAAGACCAAGGCGACCAAGATCGAGATGACCAAGACCGACGAGACCAAGATCAAGGCCGAAATCAAGACCAAGGCGACCAAAATCGACATGATCAAGATCAACAAGACCAAGATCAAGGCCAAAATCAAGATCAAGGTGACGGAGATCGAGACCAACACCAACACCAACACAACCAACACCAAAATGACCAAGGCCAACAAGATCGAGATCAAGACCAAGGCGACCGAGATCGAGATGGTCAAGACCGACGAGATCAAGATCAAGGCCGAAATCAAGACCAAGGCGACCAAAATCGAGATGACCAAGACCGACGAGACCAAGATCAAGGCCAAAACCAAGACCAAGGCGACCAAAACCAAGACCAACACCAACACCAACACAACCAACATCAGGATGACCAAGACCGACGGGACCGAGATCAAGGCCAAAACCAAGGCCAAGGCGACCAAAATCAAGACCAACACCAACACCAACGCGACCAAAATCGAGACCAGCACCAACGCAACCAACACCAATACCAACGCGGCCAACACCAACATCAACACCAACACCAACGCAACCAATATCAAAATGACCAAGATCGACGCGACCAAAATCGAGACCAACACCAACACCAACGCAACCAACACCGGGATGACCAAGGCCGAAACCAAGGCCAAGGCGACCAAAATCAAGACCAACACCAACACCAACACCAACACCAACACCAACACGACCAAAATCGAGACCAACACCAACACCAACACCAACACCAACACCAACACGACCAACATCAAAATGACCAACACCAACAAGACCGAGATCAAGGCCGAAACCAAGACCGACGCGACCAAAATAAAGATCAACACCAACACCAACGCAACCAACATTGGTATGACCAAGACCGGCGAGACCAAAATCGAGACCAACACCAACACCAACACCAACGCAACCAAAATCGAGACCAACACCAACGCAACCAACACCAACACCAACGCGGCCAACACCAACATCAACACCAACACCAACGCAACCAACATCAAAATGACCAAGATCGACGCGACCAAAATCGAGACCAACACCAGCACCAACGCAACCAACACCAATACCAACGCGGCCAGCACCAACACCAACACCAACACCAACATCAAAATGACCAAGACCGACGCGACCAAAATCGAGACCAACACCAACACCAATGCAACCAACACCGGGATGACCAAGGCCGAAACCAAGGCCAAGGCGACCAAAATCAAGACCAACACCAACACCAACACAACCAACATCGGGATGACCAAGACCGATGGGACCAAGATCAAGGCCGAAACCAAGACCGACGCGACCAAAATCGAGACCAACACCAACACCAACGCAACCAACATCGGGATGACCAAGACCGACGAGACCAAGATCAAGGCCGAAACCAAGGCCAAGGCGACCAAAACCAACACCGACACCAACACCAACATCAACACCAACACGACCAAAATCGAGACCAACAAGACTGCAGTCTCGTCACTCATCGGAATGGGAGGTACAGATTTATGATCAAAGACATTGGTTTAGATGATGGACAAGATGGGAGCAAGTCTTTAGACAGAGACAACAAGGGAGGCAAAGGCAGAGGGCAGGGCGGGTGGAGCAGAGGGCAGGGCGGGCGGAGCAGAGGGCAGGGCGGGTGGAGCAGAGGGCAGGGAGGGCGGAGCAGAGGGCAGGACAGAAGCAGAAGGCAGGACAGAAGCAGGGGTCGAGGTAGGGGCAGGGGTCAAGTCAGGATTGACAAGGGCAGATATCAGGAGGTTAGGGAGAAGGCTAAGAGCCAAGAAAAGCACATGGATGGAAACCAGAGCGAGGAGAGACACAAGGGACAACAACCAGGCCCTCGATCTCGTTCTCTTTCTCAATCTCGTTCCCCTTCTCCTTCTCCTTCTCCTCTTTCTCATTCTCGTTCTCTTCCTTATTCTCCTTCTCCTTCTCGGTCCCTTTCTCCTTCTCCTTCTCATTCTCCTTCTCCTTCTCCTTCTCCTTCCCCTTCTCACTCTCCTTCTTATTCCCGTTCTTGTTCTCGCTCTCCTTCTCGCTCTCCTTCTCGCTCTCGTTCTCCCTTTGTTGTCGACTCTCCGCCTTGGAAGCGACGAAAAACAGGAAGTGGAGAGTAACAGAGAGATGTTATGGGGAGAGATGGCAATAGTGCGGGGAAATAACAGTTTTCAACAACAAAAAGACGACAAAAGAAAGAAAGGAACTTTGAATAAAGGTTTTGATTTATAACAGCAAATGGATGAATGAAAATCAAAGAAACACAAGGGGATGGAGGAAAAAGCCAAGGGAAGGGCAGGATTTCATGAAAATCCCCCCACTCGAAGTGTCCATCAACTCGAGTGCCAGATAGATTTTTTGAGTTTTTTGACAAATTGGACAGAAAGAGTGAACTAGCGCCGGGAAACGATGAATTTTTGTTCGGAATCAACAATTAATCGTTTTTTTCGGATTTAAAATCCTAAGTAATTCTTGGAAAGATACCTGGAGACATCTTTTGTGTTTACCTTGCTGAATGAACATTTTTCAGAGAGATCACAGAACAATTTTGTCCAAAATAACGTTGGCAACTCAATCGAAAAGGCAAAGGCATTGAGTAGAAAAGCGAATCATAGAAGACTGAAGACAAACATGCATACATACTTTCAGGGACAAAATGGGCAGTCGGGTGGGTCTTTTGGAAGTTCTTAAACTGGTCCACGTTCCCAGTAAACTCCCCAACAGAATAAAAACATTGCTTCCCACCAATTGACCAATCGCAAAGATCCAAATAAGCATGCTCGAAAAGACGAACACGAGTGATGTGAAGTGAAAACAGATGAGCGCCGCACAACTCATAAATAGACTTGTTCCAAAATGGTTCAAAACACGATTTCACACAAAATGCCTCTAAAACATGCGCAACGGTCATGCAACAGGTGTTCAAAACGACCAAAATGGCTTTCTGGAAATGGGGGATTTTATGGATTTATTTCAAAAGCATAAATAGTACTATGTACATGACTGAACGAAGTGAAGGAGTGTACTATGTACTGTGATGCGATTTCCAGCTTTATGATTGAATAAAATGAGTTTCACAAAATTCTCACTGTTATTTTCAGAAAAGAGAGGTATTCTTTCTGTGGCTGGAATATACGCAATGGCTATCATAAAATTGACGCAACGGTACAAGCTATTGGGGCGTAAAGGGTGGGCGAGTTGATAAACTCGGGCACAATAGCTATCTTTTTTTGATATAATTAATTTGTTTTGATTCAATAAAAATCAGTCTATTTAACTAATCCACTGTCATTAGTTTGTGGATACTCCCACTTTTTGAATTTCACTTCGCTTTCCTAAAAAATCAATAAAATGCATTAAATCCCATAAATGAAAAACAAAAAAATAAAATCTATTTAAATTACATATAATTGAAATATGTATGGACTTTTGAGAATAGTTAATGGAGTTCGATTCATGGTTGCCGATGTTCATGATGTAGAAGATAGTTTGAGATGTGTCGAAAAGAGATACATTAACCCTATCAAACATTTAGAGGATATAACAATTGTAGATTTGAAAATCGATAATCAGACTAATAAGGATAAATATCCACATGGTCTTTATTCAATTAGTAATAAAAATAGTATTACATTGTATAATATTTACTCAATCTTCAAAAAATAGACTCATTATGCACTACTTTAATAGATGACTATGTTTTTACACAAAAGGTAATAGAAGAGCTTGATAAATATGAGTTGATAAATAATGTTAGATCAGACGAAGAGGAAGAAGAGGAAGAAGAGGAAGAAGAAGAGGAAGAAAAGGATAATAGAATGAAAAGAATGAAAAGGATAGAAAAATTTATTACAGAAATGAAAGAAATAAAACAATATTATGGGTATGATATGTCTAAAATTATGGAGAATAACAGAAAAAGCGACACAGTATGTTTTATGCATGAACATTTTCCAAAAAGTGGAAGACAAAAATCATGTATCAACAGCGTTGTATCCACAAACTAATGACAGTAGATTAGTTAAATAGACTGATTTTTATTGAATCAAAACAAATTAATTATATCATAAAAAGATAGCTATTGTGCCCGAGTTTATCAACTCGCCCACCCTTTACGCCCCAATAGCTTGTACCGTTGCGTCAATTTTATGATAGCCATTGCGTATATTCCAGCCACAGAAAGAATACCTCTCTTTTCTGAAAATAACAGTGAGAATTTTGTGAAACTCATTTTATTCAATCATAAAGCTGGAAATCGCATCACAGTACATAGTGCTATTTATGCTTTTGAAATAAATCCATAAAATCCCCCATTTCCAGAAAGCCATTTTGGTCGTTTTAAACACCTGTTGCATGACCGTTGCGCATGTTTTAGAGGCATTTTTTGTGTGAAATCGTGTTTTGAACCATTTTGGACGTTTTGGGGGTGTTTTAGGAACCATTTTGAGCGTTTTAAGAGTGTTTTGTGAAGTTGGACCAAACGGGACAGTTCACTATCTGACTAACAATTCTTGTTTGTTGTTCTCGGCAAGTTGACTCATTTCAAATTTGTCATCGAAACGAAAGAAAAATCGCCAAATAGATTCGTCATGATCGTCTAACTCGTACACCGCCACTCGCATTCCAAACGACGATGGGATTGGTTGATTAAAAGAAGTCGTTTCCACAGCTTGGCCCTCCTCAACCGCAGAACATGCCAAATTTTTTTCTACAATCTCCATCAACGTTTGTTGTCTTGACACGAGCGCAGCCATTGTTGCCAAGGCTTTGAATAGAACGCTAATTTAAGCCACAAACATAACATGAAAAAGAAAATGAAAAAGAAAATGAAAAAAGGCAACAAAAAAAGATGATTTGTTCAAATAAGATTTCATTTTTTGAATCTAAAAAAAGCTAAAATCATAAATTCTCATGATTTTCCTAACGATTTCCCTAACACCCTCTCATTCTCGTTCTCTTCCTTATTCTCCTTC
>MUHK01009239.1:2022-17196 GCA_002151225.1 Paramoeba pemaquidensis
TCTCTCTCTCTCTCTCTCTCTCTCTCTCTCTCTCTCTCTCTCTCTCTCTCTCTCTCTCTCTCTCTCTTTTGAACGGTCCTCTCTATCGCCTCTCTCTCTTTCCCATCAACAAAATACAGCGTGCTACCGACATACATTTCTTTCCTCTTTTTCAAACCAACTCAAAGAGGAAACAAAAAAATTGCTCGAAGGATTAGATGAAGTCTTCCCAGGAGAACAGATGTTTGATATATTGGACATATTCAAGGTTGGGAAAGGGTAGGAAATAGATGGGACAGTGGAATTCTTTCCCATCTCGCTCTCGCTCTCTTGTATCTTTTCTCCCAAAGCTCTTCTCCTCATCTCTCTTTCGATCTTGTTTCTTATCTCTCTTCTTTAGGAGGTATTTGGAAATGAATCGATAGTGTTGGTTGATTTTGATGGAGCTTTAGCAAAGCCAAATTCCTCTCTTGCCCAGGTTTGTACACATCCGGTGTAATGTGTGAGTATGTGTGAGTTGCCTTCTGTCAGGCATGAACAGAAAAAAAACTAAGGAGGGAGTTGGAGCGTTTTTTTTTTTTTTGTTCTTTTCTGTTCTGAAAAACCCCCCTTTATTTTTTTTATTTTTTTTTTTTGAAAGGCTTTCTTGAATGATGTTGTGGGACTCAAAATGGACCTCACCCAAAGTTCTGCCATCCACGCCAACGAACGTTTTCATTTCATGAATGCGCTCAACATGTGGTCTGTTCTCGATCCCAAAAAAACCCCGGACTGTCAAGCTTTACTCCCCACAATGACTGCGTTGCAAAAGAAGTTTGAGGACTTAAATTTCCTTGAGAGGTGTGAAGATCAGGCAGATTTTGACGAAATTTCAAGAAAATTGGAGAGTTTTTATGATGAAGGGTGGAAGAGCAGAGGGTGGGAGGTGCTGTACAAGGAGGAAGGAGATGAGGCGAGGAAGAAGAAGAGGAAGAAGGGAAGAGGGGATTGTTTTGTTGTAAAAGAGGAACACTTGGATGAAGCCAAACAAATCGGGAGACAATTTATTATGGCGGTCGGAAGGGAGGATTTAGTCCCCCTGTTAAAAAAGAACAAAAATATTTCGGTATCAGTACATGGATGAGCACATCAAGAGGCAATCAAAAAATAACTTATTAAAAAAAAAATAATTGCAAAAATCAACAAAAAATGATTTTAAAATAGAAAAAGGAGGGTCCTGAATGGTCTGCCTGGTATTGTAACCATAGCAAATTGGCACCTTTGGGTGCAATAAACGTTTGTTTCCTGATTTGGGGATAGAAATTTTTTTTTCCATTTTGTCGATCACCGTTTTTTATTGGGAGTGGGGGAGGTACCATGCCAACCTCTCCCCCTTTCCTCCTTTTCTTCTTTCTCCCTTTCTTCTCCCTCCTCCATGCAGAAACAATCCAACAACCAAAGGTTTTCATCCACATTGGCCCCCACAAGACTGGAACAACAACCATCCAACATGCCATGAAGAATAAGCACAATTTCTTCAGGGCCAGGGAAGAAGGGTATGCTTTCTTCCCTAACCCAGGAGACACAAACCAAAATAAATTGGCTGAGGGGTTGCATTTTCCAGAGAGACACAAAATACCATCGCGCTTCCTCGAAGAATTTTCCAAGCAGCAGCAACTCGTCCTCCAACAACAAGCACTCCAACAACAAACACAACAACAAACCCATCAAAAACCCCAACAAAAACCCCAACAAGAAACACAACAAGAAACCCAACAAGAAACCCAACAAGAACCCCAACAAGAACCAATCCTCAACTGGGTCATTTCCACCGAAAATTTGGATCTCTTGCCAAACCGACCTGCTGTGGAACGTGTTCGCACGTTCTTCTCTGGCTACAATGTTACCATTGTTGCCTTTGTTCGTGATCATTTAGAACATATTCGCTCCTATTGGCTCCATAACTGTATCTTTTTTCCTCTTCTCTCTTCTCTTCTCTTCTCTTCTCTTCTCTTCTCTCTTCTCTCTTCTCTCTTTTCTCTTCTGCCTCTCTCTCTCTCTCTCTCTTTCTCACCAACAAAATACAGCGTGCTACAACCATCGTCCTCTTCCCTCTTTTTCAAGACACCTCCAAAAGGAGACAAAAAAATTACTTGAAGGAATTAATGATCTCCCAGGAGAAGAGATGTTCAAAGTATTGGACATGTACAAGGTGGGTGAAAAGAAGAGGGTGGGAAAAAGACGAAAGAATTTTTCCTCGTCATTCATCTCGCTCTCTCTTCCCTTGTTTTTTTTCTCCCAACCCTGCCACTTTACTTCTCAGCTCTTCTCCTCATTTCTCCTTCAGTCTTGTCTCTTCTCCTCATCTCTCTTCTTTAGGAGGTATTTGGGAATGAATCGATAGTGTTGGTTGATTTTGATGGAGCTTTAGCAAAGCCAAATTCCTCTCTTGCCCAGGTTTGTGTGTACATCCGGTGTATTGTGTATACATGCATGCGCTCTTTTCCTGTTCTTTCCTGTTCTTAAATATACCCCCCTTTTTTAAAAAAAAGGCTTTCTTGAATGATGTTGTGGGCCTCAAAATGGACCTCGCCCAAAGTTCTCTCATCCATGCCAACGGACGCTATCATTTTACCAACGCGCTCAACATGTGGTCTGTTCTTAATCCCCAAAAAATCCCTAAATGCGATGGTTTACTTTCCACAATGACTTCCTTGCAAAAGAAGTTTGCGGACTTAGATTTCCTTGAGAGGTGTGAAGATCAGGTGGATTTTGACGAACTTTCAAGAAAATTGGAGAGTTATTATGATGAGGGGTGGAAGAGCAGAGGGTGGGAGGTGCTGTACAAGAGGGAGGGGAATGAGGCGAGGAAGAAGGGAAGAGGAGATTGTTTTGTTGTGAAGGAGGAACACCTGGATGAAGGCAAAAAAATCGGGAGAAAGTTTATTGAGACGGTAGGAAGGGAGGATTTAGTGCCTCTGTTGAGATATAAACGGTCTATTCCAGTTGTCAGAGAGCCCCTGAAGAGGGAGAGAGAGAGAGAAGCGGGCTTTTTTGTAATAAATAAATTAAATTAAATACCACAAGCATCACCATTGTTGCCAAGCATCGGATCCAAGTAAAACATTTCGAGCACAGAACCAACAAAATCAGCCACCATCTTTTTTTGTTTTATTTTTGGGAATTAAATAATGATATTATATTTAAAAATAATACTAATTTCCCATTTAATATCCCAAAATTATTTTTCGGGATGATTCCTGTTTGTTGGGGCTCCAATGGGGACTGGAACCAGCTGGTCAAAGGTTCTTGAAAAAGCAAACAACCAAAGAGTTGAAACAAAGAAACAAAGAAAGAAAGAAAAAGAAGAGACAGTGTAAGTATTGTTTTCCTAACTCTCCCCTCCCGAAAAACCACCCTCCACCATGCCAAACTCTCCCCTCCTTTTCTCCTTTCTCCTTTTCTTCTCCCTCGTCTCCACAGGCATAATCCAACAACCAAAGGTTTTCCTCCATATTGGCCCCCACAAGACCGGATCAACAACCATCCAAGAAGCGATGAGGCGATCTGCCAAAACGGCCAGGCAAGAAGGGTATTATTTCCACGCGGAGCCTGGTTTTGGTGACCAATTCCAGCACAACAAGAAAGTTTCACCAGTTTTCAGCAGCAAGTATTATGAGCAACACCAAATCGTCCTCCAACAACAAGAAACCCAACAACAAGAAACCCAACAACAAGAAACCCAACAACAAGAAACCCAAGAACCCCTTCTCAACTGGGTTGTCTCCGCGGAAACTTTGGATTGCTTGCCAAGTAAAGAGGTTGTTGAGCAGGTGGGTGAGTACTTCACTGGCTACAATATCACCATTGTTGCCTTTGTTCGTAATCACTTGGAGCACCTTCGCTCCTACTGGCTACAGAGAGGTTTTTCTCCTTCTTTTCTTCCCCCCCTTCTCTTTCCCTCACCAACAACATACAGCATGTTACAAACATGACTCTTTCCCCCCTCTTTCGGAACACCTCATAAATGAGACAGAAGAAGTTCTTGCAGGAAGGGGATTCCCAGGGGAACAAATGTTTGGAATGTTGGAGTGGTACAAGGTGAATGAGAAGATGAGAGAGTGGGGGTCCGGCGGATAATTTTGTTTGCCCTCTTTCATCTCCTCATTGATAGTTCTTCCTCTTCTTCAGGAAGTATTTGGGAAAGAGTCGATCGTGTTGGTTGATTTTGACGGAGTTTTAGCAAAGAAGAATTCCTCTCTCCCCCAGGTTTGTTTTTCTCTTCCTCCTATTGCAATTCAGAAGAAGAATGGAGATTTGTGTTTTCTGCTCTCTTTCTCTTCTCTAACAATCCTCCTTCCAATAAAAGGTTTTCTTAAACGAGATTGTTGGCCTCCAACTCGACCTTGAGAAGTTCATCTCCATCCATGCCAACCAAAAAGAACAATACATTAACATCCTCAACATGTGGTTTGCTCTTGATCCCCTAAGAACCCCACGCTGCAATCGCATCGAACAATTAATGAGCAAGTTACAACGAAAGTTTCACAACCTAAACTTCCTTGAAAGATGTGAAGATAGGGCGGATTTTGACAAACTTTCAAGAAAATTGGACAGTTATTTCGATGAGGGGTGGAAGAAGGGAGGATGGGATGTGTTGTACAAGGTGGCAGGGGAAAGGAGGAAGAAGAAAGAGAACGATTGTTTTGTTGTGAAAAAAGAACGGTTGGAAGAAGCCAATCAAATTGGGAGACAGTTTATTAAGGAAAAGAGTGAAGATTTAGAGAGTTTTTTCGACCTCCATCAATGATAACTCTTGCAAAAGCGTTCTTCTTGAAAATAAATTAAAATGAAAATCATCCAAGAGTCCGAAACAAAATGATAACTCTTGCAAAAGCGTTCTTCTTGAAAATAAATTAAAATGAAAATCATCCAAGAGTCCGAAACAAAATGATAACTCTTGCAAAAGCGTTCTTCTTGAAAATAAATTAAAATGAAAATCATTTCCGGGGGTATATCTTGGCTGTTCCGCTTTTCATTTTTTGTTTTTTCCAGAGACATTGTCCGATTCGGAAAATGTTTAGCGCCCTAAATTCTCTAATTTAGTCCAAAAAACACCTTTTGCTTCTCCTTGTTTCTATGAGGCGGGGAGTCAACGGTTGAAGGTTCCTCAAAGAAGGATCTTCTTGGAGAGAAAAGAAAAAGAAAAAATAGAGGAGACAATTTTTCCTAACTCTCCCCTCCAGCACACAACCATGCCAAACTCTCCGCTCTTTTTCTCCTTCCTCCTTTTCTTCTCTCTCGTCTCCACAGATACAACCCAACAACCAAAGGTTTTCCTCCACATTGGTCCCCACAAGACTGGCACATCAACCATCCAAGCAGCTATGAACCACAATTCCGACGAGGCCCTGAAAGAAGGGTATTATCTCCACCCTGAGCCTGCGTTTGGTAACCAGTTTGTCCTGCAATCTAGGCAAGCAAACAACACCAAATTTCAGCAGAAAGTATTATCAGCAACACCACCTCCTCCAACAACAAACCCAACAAGAACCCAACAAGAAACCCAACAACAAGAAACCCAACAACAAGACGCTCAACAAATTTTTCGCAAAGAGTATGACAAACAACACAGACTCCTCCTCCAACAACAAGAAACCCAAGAACCCCTTCTCAACTGGGTCGTCTCCGCTGAAACTTTGGATCGCTTGCCAAGTAAAGAGGTTGTTGAACTTGTTGGTGAGTATTTCACTGGCTATAATGTTACCATTGTCGCCTTTGTTCGTAATCACTTGGAGCACCTTCGCTCCTACTGGCTACAGAGAGGTTTTTCTTCCTTTCCCCCCCTTCCTCCGCTCCCTCTCTTTCCCCCTCACCAACAAAATACAGCATGTGCCAAATTAGGATCTTTCCCCCCTCTTCCGGAACACCTCATAAAAGAGACAGAAGAAGTTCTTGCCGGAAGGGGACCTCCAGGAGAACAAATGTTCGGAATGTTGGAGATGTACAAAGTGAGTGCCAAGGCGTTTTCAGGCGGATGAGAGAGTGGGGGAGTCTGGTGGATATCTCTGTTAGCCCCTCATTTTGTTTCATTTTGCTCACCCTCTTCTTCAGGAAGTATTTGGGAAAGAGTCGATCGTGTTGGTTGATTTTGATGGAGTTTTAGCAAAAAAGAATTCCGCTCTCCCCCAGGTTTGTTTTGAGTGGTAAATTTTGTGTTGGAGGAGTGCACAGGGTACTCCTCCCCTCCTACTGCTACTGCTCCGTGAAGTGAATGTAGATTTTCTGTCTTTCGCTCTCTTTCTCTTCTAACAATCCTCCTTCCCCGCCCGCCAAAAAAAGGTTTTCTTGAACGAGATTGTTGGCCTCAAATTCAACCTTTCCAATAGCCCCACCCGTATCAACAGAAAAGAACAATACATCAACACCCTCAACATGTGGTTCGCTCTTGATTTCTATGAGGGGAGAACCCCAAACTGCAATCGCATCGAACAATTAATGAGCAAGTTACAACGAAAGTTTCACAACCTAAACTTCCTTGAAAGATGTGAAGACAGGGCGGATTTTGACGAACTTTCAAGAAAATTGGAGAGTTATTTCGATGAGGGGTGGAAGAAGGGAGGGTGGGATGTGTTGTACAAGGAAGAGGCAGGGGAGAGGAGGAAGAAGAAGGAAAGCGATTGTTTTGTTGTGAAAAAAGAACGGTTGGAAGAAGCCAAACAAATTGGGAGACAGTTTATTAACGAAGAAGAGGATTTTGAGAGGTTTTTCCCCAATGGAGGGAGAGTGCCCAGGTGGCGTTCTTGAAATGAATTGAAATCAAACTATTCAGGAAATCAAACTATTGTATAGGGTTATTTTAGACTATGATTGGGCTGTTACCCAGTGGTCTGTGTGTCCAGTGGGCCTTTCCTGTTGCCGATCACACACAATTTGGGCGGAAACTTGATTGTTTTTTTTTTTTTTTTCTTTCTTTTTTACTTTACTCCCAGGCCTAATCAGGCTCTCCCGCCAATTGTCTTTTTGTGCGTGTCATTCGGTGAACAAGGGTCGAAAGCATCACATTTGTCTCATCTACCCAGTCACCCTCCAGTTCTACTTTTAAATAGTTACAAATTTCTTCAGCAAGGATAAGGAAAAAAAGGTGAGGAAGGAAGGGAAGGAAAGGAAAGGATAAGGAAAAAGGGAGAAAGAAAAAAAAAACTTTCTGCAGGAAAAACATTTAAAATTGGCTCGTGAAGGGGATAATTTTGATTTTTGAACTGTTCTGAACAGCTTGGTTTCGCTGTTTTGTTTGTTTTTGTTTTGTTTGTTAGAATAAGTAAGAAAATAATTCCTTTTTCCATCCTCTTTTCCCCACCTTTTTTGTACAAAAAACGAAACCCATCAATCACTGGGACTTGAGAATATCGAATACCTACGATTATTATGGGTTGGGAAAAAAATAAGAAAAAAGAAAAAGAAAAAGAAAAATTGCTTGAAGAAATGAAAAAAACTTGTGATTGTGAAAGTGTTGATTTGGATTGGGATATTGACTGAAAAATTTCTGTTTTAAAGGAAGAAGAAATCAATTGAAAAATGAAAATAAAAGAGACAAGAAAGAAAGAAAAGGGACAAAAAATAAAAAAGCAAGAATAAAATTCAAACACAAATCCAATCATAAAAAAATCCAAAAAAACTCTCAATAAGTATTTTTCCATCTCTTGATTTGGAGAAAAAGAAAACAAGGAAGGAGAAGAGGAGGAGGAAAAGGAAGAGGAAGAGTTGTCCAAGGAAAAGAAATGAGAAGGGTTGGAAGGGGCATATCTCCCTTTTATCATTTTTGAGTGTAAAATAGGCCCAATTTCTTTTCCGGAAAATCTGTGGAGTGGATCCCTATTGGTTGCTTCGGCTGTTGAAAAGGAGTGAGAAAGAAAAGCATTTGCTCCCCCCTCCGCCCTCCCTTCCTCCCCTTCCTGAACAATTGAAACAAACCAACATAAGAAGCATTATCTGACGCCAAAAAAGCAAAATAATTGGAATTTTTAACAGATTTTGCGAAAAGCTTGTCTTTTTGGTGAAAATGTTGACCAAAAACTGCCTCAAACTGATATTTTTTTAGAAATAAACAATAAATAAGGAGAAAGAAAAAAAGAAAGAAAGAAAGAAAGAAAGAAAGAAAGAAAGAAAGAAAGAGAACCACTGTGGCATTGTTTGGCCAATTTCTTTTTCGTGAAGTTGTCATTTGAGTTAAACATTCCTACAGGAGGAGGGGAGGGAGGTAAGGAGAAGAGGAGGGAGAGAAATACAGGCAAAAAAAAAACCTCGGTATTCCAATGTTTAATGATATATTCTCCTAAATCTAGGAGTTTATTAGCTGATTGAATTGGTAATTTTCTCTAAAAAAAAAAATAAAATAATGAAAAAAAAATAATAAATAAATAAATAATGCAATAAAAAAACGAACAAAGCACCAAACGTTGGCCTCTGAAACACATTATCGACAAAACGAACATACTCAAAACACACACACACATACACACAGTCACAAAAGACAAAAAACAAATAGAACCATATCAAATGTTTGCTTTCCAAACACAGAATCACCAAAACGAAAATGTGTCGAAAAACTTAACATCGATCCTAATTTCTCTGAAACTAAAAAAATGTCACAAAACGGAGAGAGAGAGAAAGAAAGAGAAGAGAGAAACTGTGATGTTGATTCATTAAATCCAAAAAAGAGGTCCCAGGTTGTATTAAATATCGTAAAAAACACCCCCTGTGGGTATATGTGGATGTGTGGATATGGTCAAATGGAGTTCTCCCCTCATTACTCCCTCCTCCCCCTTCCCCCTTCCAACAAACGCTTGCATGAGCTCTTGTAGAGGAGCACCCCAATAACTTAATAAATTTTCTGATGCTTCAACCTGCGAGACGAGAGAGACAGAGGAAGAGAAAGAAGGGAGGAAGGAAGGGAATCAAATTGTGCTTAAAGAAGAAAAAGAAGAAGAAATATAAAAAAAAAGAGGAGAAAGAAGAAAGAAAGAGTTACCTCTTTTGAGTAACAGCCTAACTCGATCATTTTTATTGCCATCAGGGATCTGGGACCTTTCTCAGCTTTTTTTTTTTTTTTTTTTTTTTTTTTTTTTTTTTTTTTGAGAAAAGGATGGAGGAGGGAAGGGAAGGGAAGAGAGAGAACTTATGTACAAAACTTCAACTTCATCAGTACTTCCCTTCAGATCCTGAAAAGAACAGGAGCGTGTCTTGATTCTGAAAAAGAAAAGAAAACCAGAAAAATAAGTAATAGAGGAGAGGTTTGGGGAAATGGAGAGGAAGGAAAGGGAAAAAAATAAACGGAGAATTTCGAGGGGCTCCATCATTTTTTTGAAACCCTGTGTGCACCCATTTTTTTTTGAAAAAGCCAGGAATCTGCACAGAACCACAAAGAAAAAATACAGATTTTGGAAGTGAAAAACAGAATTTTAACATTTCGAAATTTGTAAATATTTCGGAAGACAAAATTACCTTGGTCAATGCATCTCTCAAAGACCAATTGATAGCAGGTGAAAGTATTGCTCCAGCTAATAAATTAGCATCATATCCTCCAATTAACAAGGCTCTTTTTGTGGCCTGTTGGGGGAGTGAGTAGTGAGTGGGAGAAGAGAGGGAAAGAGAGGGAAAGAGAGGGAAAGCAAACAATTGATGCTATCAATAGAGCCTCAAGTACTTCTAATTGGTTTCCCAAACCAGAGCAATCTGAAAAAAAAAGGAAAGAAAATGAAAAAAAATGAAAAGAAAGAAAGGGAAAGGGAAGGGAGAAGGGGAAAATGAAGGAGAAACCATGAGATCTCCCCTGGTTCTTTTGAAGGTATTTCCCACAAGTGGACACAAGAAACTGAAAAAAAAGGAGAGAAAGAGAGACTGAAAAAGTGAAGAAAGAAGAAGAGAAAAAAGAGAAAAAAGAGAAAATAGAGAAAAGGGAGTTAACCTTTGGAGGAGCAGCCCCACTCATAATATCACGGTGAAGATTTGTATACTCCTGCAAGATGGGTGGGTGGTGAGAAAACATCAACAAAAAAGAACCTTCACCCTCCACCACCTACCTGCATCCACTTCCCCTTCAAACACACAGGAGGTTCATACTTTTGGAAGTGACGAAAACGAAAAGGAGAGAAATCCATGTAACGAGAGGAGGAAGAGGAGGGGAAGGGAGTTGTGTCACCTGTGTTGTAAAAAACAGGTGAGAAAGGAAGAGAAGGAAGGGAGGAAAAAAGAAAAAAACCATGGAGGGAATCAACCAACACAATCAACACCAACACAACCCCCCAGTCCCCCCCCGCCATCCTCGGATCAAAGCGGCCCCTTTTTTATTTATTGGATTACTTTATCAGTTTTGAATACAAAATATATAGAAATATTTATTTTACATCCCGAAATTATCCTGTCCGAAATTCTCCGTTGTGTTGTGTTGTGTTGTGTTGTGTTGTGTTGTGTTGTGTTGTATTGGTGTTGTGTTGTGTTGTGTTGTGTTGTGTTGTGTTGTGTTGTGTTGTGTTGTGTTGTGTTGTGTTGTGTTGTGTTGTGTTGTGTTGTGTTGTGTTGTGTTGTGTTGTGTTGTGTTGTGTTGTGTTGTGTTGTGTTGTGTTGTGTTGTGTTGTGTTGTGTTGTGTTGTTGTGTTGTGTTGTGTTGTTTTGTGTTGTGTTGCTCTGTTGCTTCGCACAGTGGTCACTCACCGGGTGGCTGAGTTGAAGGAAACCAAACCCGAAAAAGGTTTCTTGAGAGAGAGAAAAAAGAGAGGAGACTACCAATTTTTTTGCCTAACTTTCCACCACCAAAAAAACTACCCCCTAGCACACAACCATGCCAACCTCTCCGCTCTTTTTCTCCTTCCTCCTTTTCTTCTCCCTCGTCTCCACGGACACAATCCAACAACCAAAGGTTTTCCTCCACATTGGCCCCCACAAAACTGGCACAACATCCATCCAACATGCCATGGCACACAATTTCGACGAGACCCTGAAAGAAGGGTATTATTTCTTGCCCAACGCAGTTGAACGGAATCCGCTCCTGTTTGCTGAACTGTTTGTACACCCATACAACAATCCCACACTTCCACCAGTTTTCCGCAAAAAATATGCTGATGAACACCAGCTTCTCCTCCAACAGCAACAGCAACAAAAAACCCAACAACAACAAACCCAACAACAAGAAACCCAACAACCACTCCTCAACTGGGTCATCTCCTCCGAAAACTTAGATCTCTTGCTAAACAAAACGGCTGTTTATCGTGTCCGTGAGTTCTTCTCTGGCTATAATGTGACCATTGTTGCCTTTGTTCGTGATCATTTGGAGCACCTCCGCTCCTATTGGCTCCAGAAATGTCCTCTTTCTCTCGAATGGTCGTCTCTCTTTCTCTCTCTCTAACAGCCCTCTCTCTCCCTTCAACAAAATATAGCATGCCACAGACAGACACGCTTTCCCCCTCTCCCACAACACCTCAAAAAAGAGACAGACCTTCTGTTTGCAGGGGAGGGATCCTGGCCAGGAGAAGATATGTTTCAAGTGTTGGATCTGTATCAGGTGGGTGAAAAAAACCAGGGGGAATTTTTTTTTCCTCTTTTTATTTTCTCAAAACTTTCTCATTCATGCTTTAGGAGGTATTTGGGAATGGATCAATAGTGCTGATTGATTTTGATGGAGTTTTAGCAAAGCCAAATTCCTCACTCCCCCAGGTTTGTGTGTCTGTTTGTGATGTGTTTATGTTTGTGCGCATATCTGGGGGTGTCGTGGATATTCTCTTTCTTTTTCTTCAGCCTTTCAACAAAAAACAACACAAAAAAAAAAACTAAAAAGGCTTTCCTGAACGACATTGTCGGCCTAAAATTTGGCCTCTCTGAAACCTCCATCATCCATGAAAACCAAAGAAAACAGTACATCAACACTCTGAATATGTGGTTTGCTCTTGATCCTGAGCATGGCATAAAATGTGAAATCGGACACCGATACATGAGTGAGATACAAAACAAGTTTAATCGCATGCATTTTCTTGAAAGGTGCGAAGATCAGGTGGATTTCGATAAACTTTCAAGACAATTGGAGACTTATTTTGATGAAGGGTGGAAGAGGAGAGGGTGGAAGGTCCTGTACAAGAACGAGGGGGATGAGGCGAGGAAGAAGAAGAAGGGGAGAGGGGACTGTTTTGTGGTGAAAGAGAATCGGCGGGAGGATGCGAAACAAATCGGGAGACAGTTTATTGACGCGAAAGGATGGAAAGGGGTGTTGGGGAAATATTTAAACAAAAATCAGAAAAGCCGGTTAGCTACGAAATAAACTCATGACATTTGAATGCAAAGTTAATTGCAATATTGATTTTGTTATTATTTCTTTTGTAGGATCTTCAACCCAAGGTATTTTTAGTTGGGATCTTCTTAAAAACACTCTTGTCCAATCAAGCCACGGTTCACTTTGTGTTTGCAAGCACTTTTGTGCTTGAAAGCGCACACACCTTCCACTTTGGGGACCCACCGTTTCTCAAAAAGAAAAAGAGCAATTCAACAGAGAAAGAGAAACAATCAGATGCCCTTTTCTTATCCCTTTTCTTCCGGAAAAAAGCCCGGAAAAAGCAATTGTGACGGTTAGCGCTAAATCTAGCCCGAAAAAAAAAAAAAAAAAAAAAAAAAAAAAAAAAAAAAAAAAAAAAAANTTTTTTTTTTTTTTTTTTTTTTTTTTATGTATCAGGTTGCAGCGGAATCGACGCTCTTTTTAGCGAAAATGGACCTTTCACTGTCAACGTGAACGGATCTGTGGTCTTGAAAGACATCACATGGAATAGCTTTGCCAACATTGTCTTTTTGGAACAACCCACTGGTGTTGGTTTCTCTTACAGCGCTGACCCCGCCTTCAACTACAACACAAGTTTGCTTGCAGATTCCAAGTTCTCGTATCCCTCTCTCTCTCATGAACATATTTTTTTTCTCCCCCCCTTCCAGATGATACCCAATCCGCCAGCGACAATTTCAACTTCGTTGAAGGATTTTTGAACGCCAACCCCAAATTTGTTGGTCGCCCTACTTGGTTGAGTGGTGAGAGTTATGGTGGGATTTACATCCCTACTTTGGCTGAAGAAATCGTCAAGCATCCCGATTCTCTCATCTACAAGCAATTTGTTGGTTGGTTTATTTCTTTTATCATTATTATTTTTTGTGAAAATTTATTCAATTTTTTTGTTTGTTTGTAGGTACCACCAATGGAAACCCTGCCGTCGTTTATGACGATTTGTTCGAACATTACAATACCAACATCAACATTTACTTTTGGCATCAACTCATTTCTCAAACCACTATTGATAGCTGGAATGACGGAGGTTTTTGATCTTTTTCTTTCTCCTTTCCTTCTCCTTCCTTCTCTTCTTTTCTTTCTCCTTTTTCCTTCTTTGCCTTTTTTGTTGATTAATCTCATCATCTTTTGATCAGGCTGTCCCGATCATGAGTTGACCCCGGCTTGTCTTGCTATCTACAAAGATGCTTTGAAGCAGGTTGGAGAGGTTTACCAAGAAGATGGACCTTTCACATTCAATGGAACTCAACCTTCTCTTGACCCCGATGACTTGTTCCAAGATTTTATTGTTGGAAACGGAACTTTGGACTTTATGGCTTCTCTTAACGAAGATGTATTTTTTTCTTTCTTTTTCTCTTTCTCCCTACTCTTCTCTCTGCTCCTCCCCCTTTCCCCGCTCCTCTCTCTCTACTCCTCTCTCTCTGCTCCTCTCTCTCTACTCCTCTCTCTATTCTTCTCTCTCTCTACTCCTCTCCCTCCTCCCCCCCACTCAAGAATTTCTTTCTTTCTCCAGCTCCCCAACAGTGACGAAGCGATTGAGGATTACCTCAGCCGAGCTGATGTCCAAGCAGCCCTCCACGCTCACGCCCCAGTTCAGGGAAGTTGGATGATTTGTGGGTTCCCTGGAAACTACATCCCAACTGCCGGATCTATGATTCCTTATTACGAGTCTTTGTTTTCCCTTCGTCCCGATGTCCATGTTTTGATTTACTCCGGTGATGTTGATATTGCGACTGTTCCTGGCCCAGTTACCACCAAAGCTTTGTTGCCCTTGAACTCCACTATCACCACTGAATGGGCTCCTTGGTTTGTGAATGGTGCCACCGTTGGGTATGTCGAGTATTACGATCAATACACCTATGCCACTATTAAGGGTGCTGGTCACGAGGCTCCTGCATTTGTCCCTTTGAGTTCCTACAACATGATCTCAAGGTTTTACACTGAGCACACTTTGGCGGGTGGGGAAATCTACCAAGACCCTTCCCCCAAGAAGGTCAGCCGCCGTCGGGCGATGAGACAGGGTGATGTGTTGCGCAAGTTGAGCAAAACTTTGAAGCAGTGAAACTCCTAGACCATTATTAAAAAAAAAAAAAAATCAAAAAAATTACTTTTCACAGCTCCCTTCCAAGCCACAGAACCCCAATCCTCGTTCAAAGCCCCCATACAAAATTGTGTGGTCGCCCATTAGCCCCGAAAATCTTCGCTTTTTGAAAGCAAAACTTTCTGGGTTCAAAAAAGAGAAGAAAAAGGATTCTGTTCCCCCCCCCAAAAAAAACCATCTGGAGCACACCCATGGCAAACCCTCCCCTCTTCCTCCTCTCTTTCTTTTTCCTCCTTTTCTTTTTCTTCAACTCTACCGATGCTCTCCAACAACCAAAGATTTTCCTCCACATTGGCTTCCACAAGACCGGCTCAACAACTATCCAAGCAGCCATGAAGAACAGACAGAATGCCAAGAAGGCCAGGGAAGAAGGGTATGGTTTTTTCCCCAACCCACAAGACACAAACCAAAATATGCTTTCTGAGTGGATGCGATCTCCACATAGGCACGTAATGCCAGCATTCTTCGACAAAGGATTCTTGCATCAACAACGACTCGTCCTCAAACAACAGGCACTCCAACAAGAAACCCAACAAGAGACCCAACAAGAAACCGAACAACCAATCCTCAACTGGGTCATCTCCTCCGAAAATTTGGATTTCTTAGACAGACAGGGGGTTGAGCGTCTCCGTCAGTTTTTGTCTGGCTACAATGTCACCGTTGTTGCCTTTATTCGTGATCACTTGGAACACATTCGCTCCTATTGGCTTCATACCGGTTTCTCTTTGTTTTTTTTCTTCATTCTCTTCTCTCTCTCTCTCTCTCTCTCTCTCTCTCTCTCTCTCTCTCTCTCTCTCTC
>MUHK01009239.1:17296-34796 GCA_002151225.1 Paramoeba pemaquidensis
TCCCTCCCTCCTTCCCTCCCTCCCTCCCTCCCTCCCTCTTCCTCACCTCTCACCAAAACAAAACTACAGTATGTTACTCCC
Source organism: Paramoeba pemaquidensis (assembly GCA_002151225.1). Taxonomy (NCBI): domain Eukaryota; phylum Discosea; class Flabellinia; order Dactylopodida; family Paramoebidae; genus Paramoeba; species Paramoeba pemaquidensis. The sequence continues at coordinate 17,378 of MUHK01009239.1, forward strand.
ACACACGTCTTCCCCCTTTCCCACAGCGCCTTGAAGAAGAAACAGAAAAAATATTTGCAGGAAAGGGACTCCCAGGAGAAGAGATGTTCAGAACATTGGATATTTATAAGGTTGGTGGAAAAGATCTGGGGATATCTTTATTTATTTATTTTGTTTCTCCTTGTTTGCCCTCTCTTTTTAGGATGTATTTGGAAATGAATCGATAGTGTTGATTGATTTCGATGGAGCTTTAGCAAGGCCAAATTCCTCTCTTTCCCAGGTTGGTGCGTCTGTGTGTGTTATGTCTGCGTGTTTTTGTGTATGTGGAAGTGGGTGTGTGTATTTTGGCAATGAAAATTTCCTCAAAATCATAAACAAAAACAAAAAACAAAAAACAAAAACAAAAACAAAAAACAAAAACAAAAAACAAAAAAGGCATTCTTGAACGATGTTGTCGGCCTCAATTTCCCGATTTACTCAAGTTCTGTCCACGCGAACCAAAAACAACAATTTATGAACACCATTAACATGTGGTCCACTTTTGATTCTGACCGACCCCCGAACTGCAAACACCACATCAAATTAATGAGGGAGTTACAAGAAAAGTTTGACAAACTCAATTTTCTTGAAAGGTGTGAAGATCAGGTGGATTTCGAGGAATTTTCAAGAAAATTGGAGAATTTTTATGATGAAGGGTGGAAGAGGAGAGGGTGGGAGTTGTTGTACAAGAGGAAGGAGGAGGAGGGGAGGAAGAAGAAGGAAAGTGATTGTTTTGTTGTGAAAAAAGAACGGTTGGAGGAAGCCAAACAGATTGGGAGAGAATTCTTTCTGGTGAACAAAGAGGGAGTCGTGAAGTATTTAAAAAGAAAATAACAAAAATGGATTGTTTATTTATGATTCCCCCAAAATAAAGAAAAACTTTGATGGCGAAGATTGGCCTTTATTGCGTCCGAATAACTGCGATTTTTCGCTTTTTTTTTCTTTTCTTTTCTTTTTTCTTTTTTCTTGCTTGACCTATTTTGATGCAAGCAACGCACCCATTGAGGTTTTTCCTTGAAAAGAGAAAGAAAAAGAAAGAAAAAGAAAAAAAAGGAAGAAAAAGAAAACCAAAAGCCCAACTCTTTTTCCTGACCACCAAAAAAGACGGTTGAATAAAAAATTTATTCATTTTGTCTCCCAAAAAACAAAATGCGTGCCTTTCTGGGAACATTTTTTGATAAATAATTTTGTGGTGCCTTTTCTTTTCTCTTTTTCCACTTCCCTCCTCACCAGGCTGAATTGTAACCATCCCCCCACTTCCCTCCCCCCTTTCCCCATCTCTCTTCTCTGCGTCCATAATCAAAATTGTTTCTTTTTTGTTGGTTCGAAAGAACGCTGTAGGACTCGGATAACAATTTAAATATTGATTCTGCAATTTTTTTGTTTTCTTCGCTGTTGTCTTGTTGTTTATCTGTGGGAGAAGGAGGTGAGAAGTCAAAGGAGAGGAAGAAGAGGAAAAAAGAGAAGGAAAGAAGAGAAGAAGCCCAATTAACATCCAAAAAGAAAAGAAGGAAGAGAGGGAGAGGAAGAGAGAGGGGGGGNGAGGGGGAGGGGGAAGGGGAGAGGGGAGCGTTGTGTGTTCAGTAAGTGGGGTGTGTTTGTATCTGTGTGTGTTTGTGTGTATATTTGCGAACATGGGGACTGAAATCACGGAGCAAAACATGAAAAAGATTGTCTTTTGTTCCACTTCCCAAACTTTTTTTATCGAAAGTCCCACACAAAAGCGCGCTATTTCTCACAACCACATAACCGTCCTTTGTTTTTTGTCAGAAAAAAAAGAATACTTTGCAATATTTAAGTATCCACAACAAACCATGGAGCACAAATGTTTTGGCGAATATCCGCCATTTCCACTGTATGTTTTTCCAGCAGTCTCAAAATTAACGATCACCTCCGATTGGAGGCTCTCTCTGATCATCAAAGACAAAATCTGTGGATGTTGAAAAAAATAGGATCATCAAAAGAAACCGAAAACCACCACACCACCACCACACCACCACCACCACCACCACCACCACTACCACCTACCTGCTTCCCAGTCCATAACTCCATTGGTTTCAAAATAGCAGGCTTCGGTATATCAACATAAGCCCCCTCCACCGCCCAGGTGATAATGTTCGCCAGACTCCCGCGGTCGTAAAATCGGTCTTTGTTGGAGAGAAGAAACGCGGCAGTAAGAAAATCTGGAGAGAGAGAGAGAGAGAGAGAGAGAGAGAGAGAGAGAGAGAGAGAGGAAGGAAAAAAGAAAAAACCAGGGTGCCAACGAAGAGCCAAACGATGGTATGCCCGTTTAATATCAGAAGAAGAAGAGTCCCTCGTAACACCCAAAAGTAAATAATAATCTTTCGTTTTTTCATCATTCAACCCTCTTCTTGCAATCTTCAACATCGAAGAAATGTATTTCTGTAGAATATGAGAGAAAGAAGGGAGGGGAGGGGAGGAGGGAGGAGAGATAACAAACTGAATTTTTTCTTTTCTTTAGTTCTTCTAAACCATTAACAGCTTCACCATAAAGACCTAAATTAAGGTGTAATTCTGCCCTTCTAAAAAAAAGAAAAGTTAATGGAAGGGAAATGAAATGAAAATGATCAGATGACTGAACAGCATCTCTTCTTCCACGATAAGAGAAATTAAACAAAATTCTCTTTACCTCAACCGCAATTCTTCCCCTTTCTTCTTTTCTTTGTCTTCTAAAACAACAGCATAATCAAGATCAGCAAGGCCATCAAGATACTTATTCATTCCCACAAAACACATAGATCTCTCCGAAAACATTTTTTTTTTCACCACACACCCCTCCGGAGCCAGAGACAGAGACTGAGAAGAAAGAAGGGAAGGGGGAAGAGGAGGGTTAGTTTTAATTAATTACCTGAGGTAAATCTCTCTTTTCCCTCTCCTTCTTTTCCCTTTTATCATTGCCGGCAACAAACCTCTGAAATAACCTCTACAGCCTGTTCATATTGTTTGTTTTCCCTGAAATTCTCTGCAATTCTCTGATTTTTCTCAATTTTTTGGACCAATTTAAGAAAAACCCTACTTTCTTGGTTGTCTGGATCGAGTTGGAGAACCTTTCGAAGGAGACAAGAGGGAGAAGAAGAAGAAGAAGAATGACCAATGAAGAAAGCAGATTTTCCTGTTATGGTAAGGGCTGTTGTGTTGTCTGGTTCGAGGAGAAGAATTTGGGCTGCTTCTTGGGAGGCCTGGGGTGTGTGTGAGAGAGAGAGAGAGAGAGAGAGAGAGAGAGAGAGAGAGAGAGAGAGAACAAACAGAAGAATAGTTCGAAAGGCCCATGAAGGCAGAGGCAGACAGCAAACAAAGCCACACCAAACGAGGACAACCAGGTAGGAGCTGAACTTCTTTCACCAACCTCACCACCTCCTCATACTCTCTTTTTTCAAGAGAGGAGGAAGCTTTTTCCTATTATTTTTGAATTGAATTAAATTAAAAAGTAAATTAAATAGTAAATCAAATCAAAGTTAAAACCTTAACTTCTGTTAACTTCTCAGCAAGTCGAACTTCCTTTTGGAATTCCTTTTGTTGGGAAGGATGGAGAGAGATCCCAAGAGAGCCAAAGAGAAGGGCTTGGGGGAGGTTAGAGAGATGAAGAAAACAAGAAATTATTCTTTGTGTCGCTTTGAAATTGCTTTTATCTCTGTAGGAAGGGGGGAGAAAAAGGAAGGAAGAAAATCAATGAAAAGAAAAACAATGAAAAGAAAAACAATCAAAAGAAAAACAATCACAAGAAAAATGATGAAAAGAAAAAGAATGAAAAGAAAAAGAAAGACAAACTCAAAAAGAGATTGATAACAACTTTGGAGACAAGCAGAATAACAATTGACCATCTTTTCAGCAGCAGCTCGGTTAGAGTACAATCGAGAAGAAACAGGCTTTGGAGAAAGAGAAGGAGAAGAGAGAAGAGGTAATAAATCAGAAAGAGAAGGCGTGGGGGAACGGGGAAGACCGTCGATGGCCATGGTGTAAGAAACAATAGCAAGGTTGTAGTTCTCTTTTTGGTAGTGTTCATTTCCCTGGAGAAAAAGGGGGGCGGGGGAGGAAGAGGAGGAGGGAGGGGTTAGTTAAAACCAAGAGAAAAAAGAAGAAAAAAAATTGTTTCCTTCCTCTTCTCTTCCCCGTTCCCTTTCCCTTTCCCCTTTCTCCCACCTGGTATTTCTTTTCAATGATTTCAAGCGCTAGCTGTTCTGAAATTTCCCCTCCCCACTCCTCTCTCAATTTCTCTGCTTCTCTCCCCCTCTCTGCGCTCTCTTTTTTTTCTTTCTCTTCTCTCTCTTTCACATTTCTTTCTCTCTTTTCTCTCTCTTTTTCTTTTCTTTCTTTCGCCTCTATTTCTTTTCTCTCCCTCTCTCTTGCTTTCCTTTGATTTTCTTTCTCTTGCCTTAATCTTTCTCTCTCTTGCTTTTCCTTCTCTTGTTTTTCTTTCTTTTGTTGCTCTCTCTTTTGTTTTCTCTCCACCCTTCGCTTCGCTGCCTCCCTCTTCCTCTCGTTCTCCCTCTCCTTTTCTTGTCTCTCCCTTTCTTCCCTTTCTTCCCTCTCCCTTTCCTTCCTCTCCTCCCTCTCCCTCTCCTCCCTCTCCCTCTCCTCCCTCTCCCTCTCCTCCCTCTCCCTGTCCCTCCTCCTCTCTCTTTCCTTCTCTCTTTCCTTCTCCCTCTCCCTCTCCCGCCTCTCCCTATCCCTCCCCTCCCTCTCCCTCTCCCTCTCCCTCTCCCGCTCTTCTTTCCTCCTCTGTGCTATATTATCTCTCTGGTCTCTATTCATCTTCTTTCGGTGCCCATTGGAGTGAGGAGGAGAGTGAGGGAATTGGTGGGTGGGTGCGTGAGTGGCACCAAACACAAAAGCTTCTCTCCCCGATACAGAAGGGAAGGAGGAAGGAGAAGGAGAGGGGATTGAAGAGGGGGGGGTAGAAGAAGCGAAAAAGAAAGAGTTGGTGGTGAACTGTTGGGGGGGGGGGTTGGTGGACTTTTTGGTGGGCTCGGGAGTAGGGTTGGTGGGGAGGAAAGAAGAGGGAGGAGTGGAAGAAGCGAAAAAAAAGGAGCCAGTGGTGGGGTTGGTGGTGGACTGTTGGGGGGGCTTTTTGGTGGGCTTTTTGGTGGACTTTTTGGTGGACTTTTTGGTGGACTTTTTGGTGGGCTCAGGAGTCGGGTTAGCCCAAGCGCTGGTGGGGGGAAAAGAAGAGGGAGAAGTGGAAGAAGCAAAAAAGGAAGGCTTGGGAGTGGAGGAAGAAGGGGAGGTGGAGGGGAAAGAAGAGGGGGAGGTGGAAGAAGCAAAAAAGGAAGGTTTGGAGGAGAAAATATTGGTGGGAGGAGGAGAGACAAAAGGGCTGTGGGTGGAAGAAGAAGAAGGAGAGGCAAAAGGGTTGGGTTGGGTGAAAGGGCTGTGGGTGGAAGAAGAAGGAAAGGAAGAGGAGGAGGAGGAGGGGGAGGCGAAAGGGTTTGGTTGAGGGGTAGAGGGGAAAGGGTTGAGCTTTGGGGAGGAAGAAGAGATGAAAGGGTGTTGAGCTGAAGAAGAGGTGAAAGGGTTGGATGATGAAGGCTTGGGGGCGAAAGGGTTATGGGTGAAAGAAGAAGGAAGAGGAGGAGAGGCAAAAGGATTGTGTTTGGAAGAAGAGGTGGGAGGGCTGGGGGTGGAAGAAGAAGAAAAGGTAAAAATATTGGGGGTAGAAGAAGAGGAGGAGGCGGCGGAAGGGTTCGGTTGAGGGGCAGTGAAGGAGGGGTTGGGTTTGGAAGAAGAAGCTGAGGTGGAAGAAAAACTAAAAGGACTGGCTTTGGAGGCAGAAGGAGAAGTGAAAGGGTTCGGTTTGGGAGAGGAGGAAGAATTGGTGAGCGGATTGGGGGGAGGAGTGGGAGTAGAAGAAAAACCAAAAGGACTGGCTTTGGCGGCAGAAGGGGAGGTGAAAGGGTTATGTTTCGAGGAAGAACTGGTGAATGGACTGGGGGGAGGAGAAGAAAAGGTGGAATGTTTGGAAGAAGAAGAAGTGAAAGGGTGGGAGGAGTCAGGTTTGGGTTTGGAAAAACGAGAAGAGGTATCAAAAAGGGGTTTGGGGGGATTCGGTTCCGAGGAGAAAGAGGGAAGGGAGGAGGGCTGTGTCCAAAAGTCAAAGAGATCTCCTTTGTCTTCCATGCTTTGCTTTTTCGCACTTTCTTCTTTCGTTCTCTCTCTTTTGTTTCTTCTTTGAAAAAAAGCAACGTCCTCCTTTCGCCTTTTTTTCCGGGCCACTCGCCCAACAAATTTTTTTGAGCCTGACGTGGCAGAAAATGATTGGCGGAAGGATGACACAATTGTGTGTGCAAATTGAATCTGTTCGCCACAAACAAAAAAAAATGAAAACTCTTTGGGGGGCCTTGTCGTTTTCTTGAATAGATAGTTATTTACACTTTTACACCCCTTTCCTTCCCCTTCCTCCCCTTCCTCTCCTCCTTCCAACCAAACGATAAAACATTTGGTTACGCATTCGAGCCCGGTGTTTGAAGAGAAGAACCAAAGAAACCATATTCATCTTGTGTGTACTCCATCGCATCGTGGATGAGCAACTCGCCCTCTTCCGTGCCCTCCTTCCTTTTCCTCTCTTCTTCTCCCGCCTTCAACTGGCCCTCATCAAAATCGAGGATAGGGTCTTCTGAACTTTGAAACGAAACCAATCCCTGGTTGGCTTTGGCAAAATTCTTCTTCCACACCGCACGATTCAAGAAACTGCATGGAGTGCATTTGGGGTGTGGTTCGGAAAAGAAAGGCGAGGTCTGGACTTTTTCCTTCTCCTTCCTCGGTGGGGTACTGCGAGCCGACGGGATTTGAAACTGCGGAGGTGGTGGCGGCGGTGGTTTTTCCTTTGGGTTTTGGAGCGTAGGAGCCACACGGGGAGGAGAAGACAAAACAGGAGAGACACAGCAGAGCTGACCTGACAGGTCCACTTCGGGTAAAGAAACAGGACCCTGAGACAAGGAAAACTGGGTGTGCAGCTGTGTTTGAGGGAGGGGTAACTGAGTTTCAGGGATTCTTTGCGAGGAGAGGGGACTACAGCGCAGGGAAGCAGCCCAGGAAACTCCCTGTGAATCTTGGACCTGAGGAGAATCTCTTCTCCCAGGATCTCTCTCGTTCAATTGAGTCAGCACCACTTCATTCGGGGAATCCTTCTCAGCTTCGTCGCCATTCCCTCTTGTGCTGAGAGGATTATGAGGAGGCAGAGAATACTCCTCTTCATCTGTCTCTGAGATTCGTTCCTGATCGCTCATTGATTTTGAGATTCTCATGATGGGACTGTCAACTAAACCAGTTTCAGAATAGTCAGAAAAGGAGCTCTGATCAACACCAATCTTTCCATTGCCTTCTTTTTGAGCAGCACGTTTTCCCACAGCACCATCCCCTCCAAACCCCCTCTCCGCTCCCTTCTTACCACCATCTTTCCTCCTCTTCCCACAGCTCCTGTCGAAGTCGCTGTCCTCGATCTCGTCAATTTCTTCTCCACCGTCGTCGAGAAGGTCACTGTGTTCAAAGTAGCTACTACTTTTGCCACTCCGATGATTGTCGATGAAGTTCAAATCATGGCTATCTGCCTGAAAATCATCACCTTCGTCATCTCCAGCAATATCGTCGCTGTAGAGAACAGAGGCCTTCTTCTTGCGCCTTTTGCGTGGAACTTGAGCCCCACCCGAGACAACCTTGGTCGAAGGTTCGACAGAGCCCCCTTTTTCCTCCTCCTCATTGGGGTCAAACAGCAACCTTCTCCCCCGTCTCTTGGGGGGCACAGAAAATTCCCCCTCAGTGTCTTGCGTTTGTGAGGCAGCATCTCCCTTCGCAAGGTCTTCTTCAGTGATTTCGCAGATTGAGTTTTCATCCTCTGTTTCTGGGATTCGCTCATGAAAAGGGGACTCCTTCCCCAAAACAACGGTAGCCCGCCCAGACAACTTGATTCCCCTGTCTTCTTTTTCCTTGCGACTCCTTCTTGGGGCGCCCGAGACAATGGGATCGTTGACTTCACTCTTACCTTGTTCTAAAGCCTCGAGCAAGGCCTTGAAGGTCTGGGGTGTGAAGTCCATGGACGAATCATCCGCCCCACCTCCAAGTGTATTTCCAACCACCGTCACTTTCCTCATAAGGAGCTTCCAGAGGGTCTCATCCAACGTCCCCTTCCCAATGAGATAGATAATTTCGACAGTTTCTGACTGGCCTATTCGATGAGCTCGGTCTTCTGCTTGCAAAAGGGCGCCTGGCGTCCAATACAACTCCACAAACACCACAGTAGAAGCGGCTGTTAAGGTGATCCCAACCCCAGCCGCAGTGATTGACAAAAGAGCCACCTCAATTGCAGCATCTGTTTGGAAGCGATTACAAAAGACCTTCCGATCCTTCGGGGGTGTTTTCCCGTCGATTCGGATCAACCGCTTCCCCATAATCCCCACCATGCTTTGCAGTTCGTCCATCACATCCTTGTGGTGTGCAAACAATATCACCTTCTTCCCCTTTTCAGATTGCTTCGGAATGAGGTCTCGGAGGTAGTCGTTGACAGCATCAAGTTTCCCCTTTGCACTCTCCTTGTACAATTCCATAAGAACACTCCTGCGCTGGTTGGAATGTTGAAGCGAGTTGTTGTTTGCGTTAGAGCCACCACCACCCAAACCAGCCCCCCCCTTGTGTTTGTCAGCCTTCTTGAGTTTCCCAAAACCCACTTTCATCGTATTTTCTGCTTCCAGACTGATCGGTAAGACAACCCTGTGCCGTATTTTTGAGGGAAGTTCGGTCAAAACGTCCTTTTTCAAACGCCGGATCATCACCGTGTGGGCCAAAATGGTCGAAAGCTCTTTGAGATGGCTAGATCCGTTGTGATCGAGCCCATAGGGAGTGGGAAATGCATTACAATATCGGAACGCATATTCCTTGAACGTTGGGAAAATCTCTGCCCCGAGGGCTTGGAGTTGAGGGTAGAGCTCGGAAGGCCGTGATAAAGCAGGGGTACCACTCAGAAGAAGGGCGTGTTTCGCTGATTGAAGAAGTGGGATGAGAGCCCGGGTCCGCTTGGCATCGGGCGATTTAAGATAGTGGCTTTCGTCTGCAATCACAAATTGGGGGTTGAGTGCATACAGGTGATCCTTCATTCTTTCAGCCAACTCGTAGGAAACCACGTGCACTTTAAAGCTTGAGTGGAATTCATCTTTGGAAGAGAAAATAACGTTGACATGAAGAGGACATTGGATGGCCGGAACCCACTGCACAAGCTCGTCACGCCACGACATTCGCACTGATGAAGGACAGATGACCAACAGTGGCCAAGCCTCGGGGTAACACGATGCAATCGCGATAGCTTGCACCGTCTTTCCAAGACCCATTTCATCACCAAGAAGGATTCTCCCCTTTCGTTTGAGACCGAATGAAATTCCGGTGAGCTGGAAAGGGAGGAGCTTTGGCAGAAAGTAGGGCGGAAGAAGCGACAAATTGATGACTTCCGTCGAAGAATCATTGCGTTGGGCTGGGGTTTGATCCTTCTCATTGGAGGCTCCTCCTTCTGTGTTTTTGGCGGCGCCACCTTTCTTGCCCTTTTTTATCGAGTTTGGGGGAAAGGCACCGGGGAGTAGGATCGATAGAACACGACGCGGGATGGGCTCCACAGTGATGTGTGGCTTCTCCATTTTTTCGAGAGTCTCGGCAATGCGGTCATGGAGGTGGAGAGGAAAAGTCCACTTATTCAACTCCAGACTAAAGGACGCTCCTCTCAGTTCAGGGAAGAAGGGCATATCGTCCAATCGCTTCCCCTTTGAAGGGGGCTGCAAATTACCCTCTTGCTTCTTCATTTGGGATTTGGCAATCGCCCACTGCTGTCGCCTGTTTCCACCTCGGAAAAACCGAGGTTTCTTTCCACCCCCAGAAGCTTGCAATCCTGCTCCAGAGGAAGGAGGGGAATTGCTCCCATAACAAACACACATAAACATTGTAGGCTCGCACGCTTCAAATGAAACGGTCACGTAGCTGTAGGGGGTATCGTTTGGTGGACTCGAAGGGAGATCGAATGAAGACAAGTGCATGGAAGAGGAAGAGGAAGAGGAAGAGGAAGAGGAAGAGGAAGAGGAAGAGGAAGAGGAAGAGGAAGAGGAAGAGGAAGAGGAAGAGGAAGAGGAAGAGGAAGAGGAAGAGGAAGAGGAAGAGGAAGAGGAAGAGGAAGAGGAAGAGGAAGAGGAAGAGGAAGAGGAAGAAGAAGAAGAAGAGGAAGAGGAAGAGGAACCACCACTTTTCTTGATTTTTTGGGGGGACTGTTTGTTCTTTGGGGAGCCCTTTTTCCCTCGTTTGATCCGAAGCTTTTTCCTTTTGGTGACCGGGGTCTTTTGCTCTTTAACTTTTTTCCCAGACACTCTCCCCCGCGATCCAGAGACCGCTGCTCTCTCCTTTTCTTCCGTGCTGCTGGGGTCTCCTCTTTTGGCGCTGGACCCCCCCTTGCTGAACTTGACCACGGTAATGTCGCTGTCATCTGTGATGTCGGAGGGAGACCCCAAGTCGGTAACTCCACTATCTTCAGGGGGCCCAGCATCCACAACGGAAACCATCAGGTCATCATCGGAGTCCCCATAGAACCCCACCCACTGCTGCTGCCCCGTTCTTCGATTGGGCTGTGGGCATGATTGAGGAACCTCTTCTTTCGTCAGCGTTTCACCACCTTCATCCCCGAGTACAACCAACCCGCGTTGCTCTTGCCGGTGGTACCTCCTTTCGCTCACCGGTCGCTGGCGCACAGCCGGGAGCGGAGTCGAGAACACATTTCCTTCCCCCGAAGCCCCAACAGGGGAAAGGCAACGCTTCTTCAAGAGGGGTGGAACAGAGGATTCAGTGTTAAAGAAGGTCGAAGGACCCTCATCGTCGCTCAGGTCAATGACAACGGAGGCATTTTCGTGGAATTCGTTTCCCTTCCGCCTCCTTTGCTGCGAATTCGGCAAGGAGGGAACCGAGGGAGAGACTTGCGGAGAGGCTTGCGGAGAGGATTGGCGAGGGGTCTGGGGAGGGTCGGTTCCAGGCTGGGGGGGGATGGTGTCTACGTGGTGAGGAGCCTCTTTTTCATCTTTCTTTGGGTGGGGGGACTGGAAAAAGGAAGTGATAGAACGCTGGGAGGTGTCCTTTTGGGGTGGACCCTCAGAATCGGCTTGTCCAATCGAAGGGGCTCTCTTTCGGGACAAACTGATTCTTCTCTTTCTCTTTCTTTGACCCGTCACCTCATCCTCCATGACAGGATTCTTTGGTTCTCAAAAGAGCCACGCGCATCGACTCGCGAGAAGAGATGTTCGGTTTACGTTTTTCTTTTGTTGTCAAAAAACAAAACAATCGGCCATTCGCCTTTTCACCGCAACCGCTACCTTCTAAAACGTAGTGGATCCTTTTTGTTTATATTTTATACTAAAAATGCATACCAAAAACACCCATCGTACACACAGATCCAAGGACCACGTTATTTTTCTTCATGCTCAACGGTCAAGCCTGCTCCGTTGCACACAACACTTCCCACACGTTTACAACGGGGTCGCATCACTGCAATACGTCCACGACGAGTTCCAGTTGGTTTTTTCTCATACAACCTTCACAAGACCTTCTTTGTCCACCACCACCGCAAGTCCAGTTTTCCCATTGAACCCAAAGATGAAACTCCTCGAGGTTTATGATTTTGAACAACTCTGCAGCCAACTCAACCATGATGATGATGGAGGAGTGAGAATCGAGTCTGCCTTGGAGGCGTTCTCCTGTAAGCCAGGGTCAGATCGAAAGCTCTACAAAAGCCTGGACAAAAGCATGGATGATATGTACAACGACCCAGCGCCTCAAGGGAAAAGCCAGGGCGGGAGTGAGGCTTTTGGAACCTCTCCCTTTGGCCCGATGACCGACACTTCTTCTCGCAAAACCTTTATTTTTTTGGTCGCGACCTTGAATGGTGTGTTCCCCGATTATGACTTCTCCAATCTGAAAGTGGAGGACTTTCGCGACGAATCCAATCTGTTCTTGGTTGTGAACGCCGTCAACACAAGGCTTCAATCGTGCCCCCACTTTTCAGGAGACCTCCAAGAGAAATTATGGTCCACCCTCGACCGTGAAATTTTGTTGAAGGTTCTTTTTTGGGAGGGGTTGCTCAAAGATTTTTTCTCTCTCTTTTACTGACACTTTTGTTCTCTTTTATCCTTCAGGAGTGTGAGGTTTATTCTTTTCTCCCTGACCCTGATTCTGACCCATTCTTCGAGGAAGGGTCAATGTATGTGTTTACTTTATTTTCTCTGAATTATTTCTTCTTGGATTCGAATTGACACAACCACCCCCCCCCCCCNCCCCCCCCCCCCCCCTTTTTTTTTTTAATCCAGCTGGAATGTCAATTACTTCTTCTACAATCGAAAACTGAAACGAGTTGTTTTTTTCCAATGTCGTGCCATTCGCGCAAGCGTCACAATGGGCAGTGGTTACAGCATGGAAGGCCCCAAGGCGGACGAAATGGGGTCCGCTCTCTTCTTTTTTCCTTCTTGTTCTTTCCCTCCCCCTTTTTTAAAATCGATTTTTTTCTTCCCTAGGGGTAATGACTGGGGAAATGACACTGATTTGGATTTTATGATGGAATAGTTGGCCCTTCTTGGATTTCTTCTCTTTTCTCTCCCCTTTCTTTGATTTATTTCTTTTTGTTTATTATTTTGCAAACGAAAGTGCTAATAAACCAGTGCTTTCCAACTATTTCGGTGGTTTTGTAGAAATTGAATGAAAATGTCCTGTTTCATTTGTTTTTACAATAGCGATGGGTGGTGTGTTTTTAGAAAAATGATAAGCAGCCCACAAAATTACGTGGCTGGGAAAGAGACACACTCACAAGAGTCGCACAAGACTTCCGAGGGGGGGGGGCGTTTGAGAAAGAGAGAAAGGGAGAGAGAGGGCCAAGAGAAATAGACACAGAGAAATCCCAAAGACACACATACAACACACGAGAGGAAGAGAGAGAGAAGAGAATAAAGAGAAGGAAGGGGAAAGAGTCAAATGGAAAGAAAGAAAAAAACGACAAAAAAAAAAAAAAAAGAAAGAAAGAAAGAAAGAAAGAAAAGAAAAAAACCGAAATAAGATAGTTGAGTGAGTTTTGTTATTTTTAACTTTGTTGTTGTGGTTATTTTTGTTGATTTTAGGGATATTTAAACAAAGGCAGGGGAGGTCAAAAGTGCAATTGAAGCAGCAGAGAACGAAAGAGAAAGGACACAGTTGTAGTGAGGAGTAGCACGGTAAAACAACCCAAACGCAGAAAGAAGAACCAGCCCAAAGAAACACCCATTAATCACCACAATTGTCTTAGCAGCAGACTCCACCCCAGTCACCCTCTCCTGCTCAGTTTTCGCAGCCCCCTTGTTTCCCTTTGCCCCTTTCTTGGAGACACCCTCGATGTGTTTCACATGAGCGGCTGTGAGAAGGTGCTCGCGCTCAGAGAGGAGGTGTCCCTTTCGAGTGTAGCAAGAGTTTCGGTATCCATATTGGAGGATGAGAGCGGAGCAGACAGAGATGACGGAGAAAAAGATTGCGTTTTCTTCGAGGTCCATGTCGAAGACAGTTACGTAGAGGGAGAGGGGGACAACAGCAGCGAGGAGGGAGTGGAAAAGGAAGGAGATCTTTTCTTTGGTAGTGATTTTGTAGGAGGACACATAGGCGTCCAAAAAGAAGTGGTCTTTTTCATCTTGGTTCTTCACCATCTTGAATCAATACAATAAAATTAAACAAAAAAAAGAGAAAAAAAAAAAGAAAGAAAGAATTGAAGCCGGCGAGGAAGCTTCGACACGTCCAAAAAAATGTCCCCAAAATCAAAATGGGGGGTCTTTTAGATTGGCCAATCAGATCGTGACTCGTGCATTTTTTGGTTTCTTTTTTTGTATCTTTGTCAGATTGAAACATACCGGGAAAAGGTTGTGGTTTCGTTTGGGAGAAAAGGGGAGAGATGGAAACCACACAAAAACAAGATTTTGTTGAGCAATACAGCCAGAAAACATTTCATCAAATTTTGGACGAAACTCCCTCTTGGTACGATGATACAGGTTTTTTACTTTGTTTTGTTTTCTTTTTTTGGGGGGGGGGNGGGGGGGGGTGGGGGGGCTCTAAATTAACTTGTTTCTCTTTATCTTTCTCTTTCTCTTTTTTCTCTTTCTCTTTCTCTTTTTCTCTTTCTCTTTCTCTTTCTCTTTCTCTTTCTCTTTTCCTTCCAAGCTTCCTATTGGGAAAAACAAGTTCCACAAAACGAAGGGATGCTCGGAGGTCTCAAAGTAAATGAGGTCGACCTCCAAACTTCCCATACCTTTCTCTCTAAATTCTTTAGCCCTGTCAAAAAGAGAAAGCGAGAGAAGGACGATGGATTTGCAGCGGTGGATTGTGGGGGTGGGATTGGGAGAGTGACATTCAATCTCCTTTTGGAGTATTTTGGGAGTGTTGATTTGGTTGAACCGAATGGAAATTTTTTGGAGACGGCAAGACAGACAGCAGCAGAGAAGGGGGTGCATGAAAGGTGTGGGTTTATGCAAGTTCCATTGCAAGAGGTGGATTTTGAGAAGGGGAAGTATGATGTCGTTTGGATCCAATGGGTTGGCATTTTTTTTTTTTTTTGTTGTTGTTACTTCTTCTTTGTTGCTCTCTATTTTGTTTTTTGTTTTTGTTTTCGTTTTTTAAACCCTCCAACCAGGTTGTGGGCTACCTCCGAGATGAAGACTTCCTAAAATTTCTCAAAACTGCCCAAGCAAGCCTCAAACCCGGAGGAATGATCGTCATCAAAGACAACCACTCCTCCTCCTCCAACTTTGTCTATGACGACGATGACAAGAGTATCTGCCGATCGTATGACCATTTTCTCAGATTATTTAAAGAGTGTGGGCTGACGATTGTGGCTGATCAAAGGGCTCGGGGCTTTCCGAAAGGGCTTTTTCCAGTCCGATTTTTTGCTCTCCGATGAGGATTGTGTGGTTGAAAAAGGGAATAGGAGAGAAAAGAAGGGAAAGCAAATGGAACCAAAGAAGGGAAAGCAAATGGAACCAAAGAAGGAAGGAATGAGGGAGGGGTTGAAAAGGGAATCAGAAAAGAAAGGGAAGAGCTTTCCCTTCTTTTCTCAGAAATTGCCTTTTGCTTTCTTTTGGTTTTCTCTCTTTGGGGAAGGAAAAGCGAGGGCACAAATGTTCAAAATGAAACGAAATTTGAGCCATAAAAACCTCCATGTAACGAGTATTTTTAAAACAAAATGAATTCTTTCATCTTCATTTGTTGGTTATTGTTGTGGGGCACTCATTTTTTGCACTCCGTCATTTTTCCAAACCACCATCTCAAATGACAATTTTGTGGTATTGAACGTGACCCAAAAGGTCGGGACCCCGCTCGCTTTAATGCGAAATGGTCGGAACCATCAAATATAAAAATGTGTGTTAATTTTCTCCGGGTCGGAATCATTTTGGAGAGTGGGAACTTTTTCTTTTTTTTCTTTTTTTTTCTCTTTCCCTCTTCTTCTTTCCCCTCTCTTTCCACGATGCTTATCCCCAAGAAGGATCGCGTTGAAATCTACACCTCCCTCTTCGATGGTAAACTTTTCAAACTTTTCTTGTTTTGTTGTTGTTTTTGCAACTTTGTTTGCATGACAAAAAAAAAAAAATGTTGTTTGTTTTGTTGTTTGTGGTCTTGTCTTTTTTTTTTCTTTCTTTTTTTTTTTTTCTGTCGACCTCAAAAGAAAAGAAGGGTGGATGAAAAAGCTTTTCTTTCTCCACTACCTACTCTTTGAAATCCCTTTCCCCTTTTCTAAACCCCTTTTCTCACAAAATTTTCCATTTCTTTCCTCCTCTCCCTTCCCTCCTCCTCTCTCTCCCCCCCCCCAAATAGAGGGTGTCATGGTCGCCCGCAAGGACTTCAACTGCCCCAAGCACCACTTCCTTGATGTCAAGAACTTGTATGTTGTGAAGTCCATGCAATCCCTCCGCTCTCGTGGATACGTGCGTGAGAACTTCAGCTGGATGTGGTACTACTATTACCTCACCGACGAAGGGATTGAGTACCTCAGGTTTCCCTCTCCCTCCCTTTCCTCCCCTTTTGCCTGTTTTTTTCTTGTCTCCCAAAACGAAACGATTGTGTATGTTTGTGTTTCTGTGTTGATGTGTTTCTTTATTGTGGGAGGGGTTTGTTTTTTCGGCAATCCCTATGAGGGAAACGGATAGGCAAAAAGATTGCTCCTTGATCACTTTTTCCATTTTTTTTTCACAAAGAAGTTGTCCAAGATCCTGTGTGGGGAGGAGTGTGTTGTGTGTAGGACATGTTAATGTTGTGTGTATGGGAGTATGTGTGAAGTGCGTGTGGAGTGTGTTATGGGCTTTGTGTGTGTTATGTGTTATGTGTTATGTGTTATGTGTTATGTGTTATGTGTTTTGCCAAATGGCCAAATTATTCTCTTCCTTCAATTCCACACCATCCTCCCCCTCCCCGCTCACCCCCCTTTCTCCCAGGAACTATTTGGGTATTGACGCTGAGGTCCAACCCAAGTCCAGGACAAAGAAGGCTCCCGCTCCTCGTCCCTCTGGCGGGCAAGGAGGCCGATTCGGAGGTGAGGAGCGTCGTCGTCCTTTCTCTGATGATCGCAAGCTTGGAGGAGCCCCTGGATCTTTTGAGCCATCCTACGTATGATTTTTTTTTTTTTTTTTTTTTTTTTTTTTTTTTTTTTTTTTTTTTNTTTTTTTTTTTGGTTTTTGGTTTTTGGTTTTTGGTTTTTGGTTTTTGGTTTTTGTTGTTCTTATTGTTCTTTTTCTTGTTGTTCTTTTTCTTGTTGTTCTTTTTCTTGTTGTTTTCTTTCTTGTTTCATTTTTTCTCACCCTCTCCTTCAGAGTCGCGAAAGAAGACAAGGTGGTGAGGGCCGTGGCCGTGGTGGATTCGGTGGTGGCCGTGGTGGGTTCGGTGGTGGCCGTGGTGGATTCCGTGGAGGACAATCTGACGAGTAAGCAGATGATTTGTTAAAAAAAATTAAAAAGTAATCATCAATCATCTCCACGCGTTTTCTTGTTTTCTTGTTTTCTTGTTTTCTTGTTTTCTTGTTTGGGATCTTTCCATTTGTTTTTATTGCGAAAGGTTGGGATGAAGACTTCTTGCTTTGCGGTTCTCTTGTCGCCTTTCCGCGAGGATTTTTGGGAAAAATTTCTGGTTCTTTATCTTGATCTTGGGTACTCCCGTGTTTTATATTTTCCCATATTTTGAAGGGGGCCCACTCCCACAACAGCAAAGAGCGAAGAAGAGAGGGCAAAGAAAGAAGAGAGCCACACTCCCAACGTTTTGTGAGTGTGTTGTTGAGTTTGGGCAAAAAAACCAGGGAATTCACAAGAGAGGGCAAGAAAGAAGGGATGAGGGTTGGGTATACAGAAATCCCGGCTGAGTATGTGGTGGGATTTGTGGT
>MUHK01009239.1:37296-46205 GCA_002151225.1 Paramoeba pemaquidensis
TCCCCCCCCCTCGGGCCATTGCTTCGTCGTACTCGGAAACCAACAAAGATTGAAGATCATCGACGAAAACTTCGATGGGAACATCTTCTTTTTCTCTTTTTTCTTCTTCTTCTTCTTTTTCTTCTTCTTCTTCTTCTTCTTCTTCGTTGAGTTCGTACATGTCATATTCTTCTTCTTCTTTGCTTTTCTCTCGATTGATTTTGGGGGTGAATTTGATTGGAGAAGAAACAGAAGGCGAGGGGGAGAAAGAAGACAAAGAAGATGAAGATGAAGAAGAAGAAGCAGCAGCAGAAGAAGAAGAAGAAGAAGAAGAAGAAGAAGAAGAAGAAGAAGAAGAAGAAGAAGAAGAAGAAGAAGAAGAAGAAGAAGAAGAAGATTGTTTCTTTGCTTTTTTCTTCATTTCCGATTGAATATAGTCTTCCAGCACCTCTCTCGCCAGCTCATCATCGCCCCAATCAGTTCGTTGCGGGGGGTCATTTGGAGAGGCCTCGGGAAGGGGGGGGACAGAGGGGAAAGGGGAGGGAGAGGGAGATTCGGAAGGGAGAACAAACTTTTTTCTCTTTTTTGTTGGGTTTTGGGAAGGGCGGGAGGGCTGAGGAGAGGAAGAAGAAGAGGAAGAGGAAGAGGAAGAGAAAGAGGAAGAGGAAGAGGAAGAGGAAGGGGGTGAAGGAGGAGAAGAAGAAGAAGAAAAAGGGGAAGAAACAAGCGCAAGCTTTCGTTTTCGATTTTGGTCAACAACAAGACGAAAGACAGGAGTGGAGAGGGAGGGGGGGACCTCAGAGGTCGCAACTTTGACCATTCTTCTTCTTTTTGAAGGTTGAAAAGCGAGAGAGAGCTGGGAGAGATGGGAGTGAAGGGAATCGGGAGAGGGGGAAGAAGAGGGGGAGGACTGGGAGATGAGCAAACATGAAACAGAATCCTCTTGCCGTTTTCGTTTGATACAGATGTATTTTTTTGCTTGTGGTTGTGGTTGTGGTTGTGGTTGTGGTTGTGGTTGTGGTTGTGGTTGTGGTGGAGGAGCTTCGATAAGTTTAGGGGGCAGGAAAGAAGGAGGTGCTTCTTTGGGTGGTGGGCAACTGGTACTGTTTCCTTTCCTTTTTTTTGCCCTCACTGAGAATCGAGTAGAAGAAGAAGAAGAAGAAGAAGAAGAAGAAGAAGAAGAAGAAGAAGAAGAAAAGGGTTCTGTTTCCATCATCATCTTTTTCGAAAAGAAAAAAATAAGAAACTCCTCCTTTGGAAAAAAAAGAAAGTAAAAAAATGGCGGGTGGCGCTGGTGTGATCGGCGAAACGGAGTGTAACGTTCGAATCTTTTTGTGTTTGTGTTGTTCCCAATAATCCACATACACAAGAGGAACTTGAAGAAAGAACACAGGGCTGACTCCGACAACAACAATAACAATTTTAAAAAAAATAAAAAAAAATAAAAAATTGGAAAAAAGTTTGATTCTTTGGGTTTCTTTTGTTTTTCATTTTAATTTTGTTTTGTTGTTCTTTCTTTCTACCTTCTTCCCCCTCGGTTCCCCTTTCGAGAAGGCCCAGAAGCAAACGCCCAATCCACCCCAATATCTTTCCCCATAAACTCTACCCCATTCATCTTCTCAATCGCCCCCTTCGCCTGATCCCTCGCATCATACTCAACCAAACAATACCCCTTCACATACCCTGTCCTTCGATCAAGAGGAAGATGAAGATTTCGAATCTCTCCAAAATCTGCAAACTTGTCATGGATATCATCTTCTTGTGCTTCTTCATGGACTCCAGACACAAACACAATCCACCCTTCGATAGATTTCTGGGGGTTGGGAGCCTCAGAAGCGCGCTCAGAGCCAATCCTATCATAAGTTTTTCCATTATCCGTATCCATGGCATCAGGATCTGTGGCAGATCGTGTCCCCCTCCCTTTAAACCTCCTCTGATCCATTTTGTTGTTGTTGTTTTGTGTGAAAAGAAAGAGAGAGAAGAAGGGCGAGAGAGAGAGAGAGCAAAGAGCAAGTTATCGAAAAAGTTGCTGACGTCAATATTTATTTTTGGGGGTTTGGACGTTCGTTGGATGTTGACATCCACCGGACGTTTTAAGTAAAGAAGCTGGGAGAGAGCGAATCTCGAGATAGAGAGAGACAGAGAATGATAAAGAGGGGAAGGAAAACAAGAAGAAGGGATGCGAATTAAATCGGCATGGACACACGGTTTTTGAACATCCTTCGAACAAGCAAGACTTGAATCACACTGATGGCGAGGACAATGCTCCCCTCAAAGAAAGCCATGAATAGAGCCCGAGAGTTGTTTCCATCAGACAATTCGCGATGATGTTTCTCTCGATTCAACAACAGCTTCTGGGATCGCACAGTTTTGTCGAGTTGCGATGTGATGCGGTCTGCTTCCACTTCGAGATCCTTGAGATCTTCAGACAACAGCATTTCGGACATCTTTAACTTGTCAGGGGATTCTTTGTTCAATCGAAACTCATGATGCTCTCCAACAAACATATCGAATTCCACTACCTTCGCAGTCCACCTGGACATGGTATTATCGAAACAAATTTTGAAGCTCCCGTCCTTTGAGGCGATATGAGTAAAGCTCCCAGGAGATTCGGTGGAGAAGTGCTTCTCATTGTGAATTTGGTTGTCGTTGAACTTCACGTCGAAGACGATATCAAGCAAACCCCCTCTGGTCACCTCGTAGAGGACAGTGAACTTCTCTCCTTCCGTTACATCAAAAAGGTAACACTCCGAAATTTTCGGCTCAACTTGACGAGTCAGTCCACACACAATCGGAGAAGTACAGAAGGTGAGAACAAGAAGCAAGAGGATCCCCACGACCCTCACCATTCTGCTCGATCTCAAAGTTTCTCTCAACAAAATAAAAATACGGAGTAGGAGGTCCCTCAACTTTGGATATATGGTCCCAAAGAATGGTCGTTTTTTCGCCAGCTTAACGAAGCCACTCGAGACCTTCTCTTCTTCTTCTAAGTCTCTCTCTTGTTCTGTTCGTTCTGTGTTCACGAAAAACAAACAAACTCATCATGTCTCTTTATGTTTTGACTTGTTCCAAAGAGGAACAAATGAAAGAACTCTTCTCCTTTTTTCTGTCTCTCAAAACTGAAGAGGAACAAGAGAAAGCCGAGAAAGCCCCTGAAGAGTTGGTTGCGTTGTTGTCGTTGGTTGTGAAAGATTTCGCTATTGCTTTCAAGAAAGCTGAACCCACTGGTTAGTTTTCAAATTTCTTTCTCTTCTTTTTTTCCAAAAAACTTTACGCAAGGAGAAATCTCTCTCTCTCTCTCTCTCTCTCTCTCTCTCTCTCTCTCTCTCTCTCTCGAACGAAACGGCCCTCTCTCTCTCTCTCTCTCTCTCTCTCTCTCTCTCGAACGAAACGGCCCTCTCTCTCTCTCTCTCAAACGAAACGGCCCTCTCTCTCTCTCTCTCTCGAACGGAACGGCCCTCTCTCTCTCTCTCTCTCTCTCTCTGACACTTTTCTTTTTCTTTTTTCAGAATTGGAGGGAGCTTTCAACTTGTTCGTGTCTCTTGTGAAACAAACAGAAGGAGAGGCTAAAACGAAGCTTTATTCCTCTCTTGTGGCTGAAGTCACCGCTGATCACTCTGATCGCCCTCTTCTTCGTTTGAAATTGTTTGTTTCCTCTTTCCCTCTTTTTTCTTCTTCTGTTTTTCTTTTCTTTGAGTTCTTATCAACCCCCTCCCCCTCTTCTTCCCTTTCTTTCCCTTTCTTTCCCTTTCCCTTCCTCCCTCTTTTCTTTTTAGTCTCAACAACATCTTCAATGCTGAACAAGATGGAAAAATTCGCTTTAACGCTTTCCTCAACATTTGTTGTCTCTCTCTCTCTTCCTCCTCTTCTTCTCTTCTTGTTCCCCAACTTTCCAAGATTCAGGGGTGGGTGAAAGCTTGGGGGTTGGATTTGGAGGAGGCACGAAGGCTGTACAAATCTATTTCTCCTTGCTTGAAATTGGATGAGGTGAGTAGGAGGAGTGAGAGAAGGAGAGGAGAGTGAGGGAGTGGAAAGCAATGAAAATCAAAGAAAAACGAGAAGAAAAGAAGAAGATTTAGATGAAGACAAAGAAAGGACAACAAAAAAAAAACCAGCAACACCACCCACCCACCTCCTCACCTCTCTCTCTCTCTCTCTCCCACCTCTCCCTTCCCTCCCCAGAAAAACCAACTGAAACACTATGAATTTTTGCTTCAAACTTTGACAAGTTTGGAAAAATGTTCTGCGGATGTCTCTGAAGATTTGGAAGAAGAGGCGGCAGAGGCTGTGGTGTTGGGATTGAAGTTGGTGGAAGTGAAGGATTTTGATGATGTTATCGATTTGAAGAGTGTGAGAGGGTTGGCGAAGGTATGGTGTTTCTTACTTTTTTTCTTTCCTTTTTCTTTTTTTCTTTCCTTTTTTTTCTTTTCTTTTCTTTCTTTTCTTTCTGTTTCTTTCTTTTTTTCTTCTCGAGAATTTACCCCAAATTCAGGGAGGAAATGCCCCCTTGGTGAAATTGTTGGACATTTTTGCAAAGGGAACAGTGGGAGATTTTAAATCTTTTGAGAAGGAAAATGGCGATGCCTTTTTTGCTGCTCATGGTTTGTTTTGTTTTGTTTTGTTTTGTTTTGTTTAAATTTTATTTCGTTTTATTTTATGTTGCGTTTTGTTGATTTCTTCCATCCCCGTGTTGTCCAAATTCATTAACCCCCCCCCCCCCCCCCCCCCCCCCCCCCCNTTGTTGTTGTTGTTGTTGTTGTTGTTGTTGTTGTTGTTGTTGTTGTTGTTGTTGTTGTTGTTGTTGTTGTTGTTGTTGTTGTTGTTGTTGTTTTTGTTGTTGTTGTTGTTTTTGTTGTTTTTGTTGTTTTGTTCCTCCCTTTCTCTTCCTCTCTCTCTTCTTACCCCCTCCTCCCCTCCAGACAAGCTCACCTTCGCCTCTTCGGAGAGGATGACTGGAAACAACTTCAAGTCGATCTCACCAGATCTGAGAAAAATTTGAACCATGTTTTCAACTCCATCGACAGATCCCTCTCCTCCTCTCTCCCTCCTTATGTTCGCAAGTGATTCTTCTCTCTTCTTTCTCTCTCTTTTCTTTTTGCATTTGTGAGTGATTCTCCTCTCTCTTCTCTCTCTCCCTCCTCCTCTCTTTTCATTCGCAAGTCATTTTTTTCTCTTTCTCTTTCTCCTATCTTTTTATTTGCAAATGAACGATTTCTTTCTCTCGCTCTCTTGGGGGAGGAGGGGCTGGTGGAGGGGGTTGGTGGATGAAGAAATCAAAAAAGATCAGAGGGTCGATCAACCCTTTGATCTTGTTCCTTTTGTTTTTTAAACAAAATAATAAACATTCTCCCCATTTGCGCTCTGCGTTTCCCTTGCCCAATTCTCCCAACAACAACAACAAAACAACAACAACAAAACAACAACAAAACAACAACAAAACAACAACAAAACAAAAACAAAACAAAAACAAAACAAAAACAAAACAAAAACAAAACAAAAACAAAACAAAAACAAAACAACAAAAACAAAACTGACTCCTGTGAGGGTCGAACTCACGACCTCAAGCGTGTGAAGCTTGCGCTCTACCAACTGAGCTAAAAAGCCATTTCTGGGGGTGAATTGATTATAAAATATTATATTTACTTTTACAAAACGAGAAATGTGATTTTCTTCGAAGGTTGCTGATCGCGATTCCGGGGATCACCCTTGTTGAAAGGGTTTGAAACGATGGGGCTTGGAAAAGTGTCTCTTTGCTGCTCAAACCAAAGTTCCTTCATGCTCAATTTTTTTTTTTTTGCTCGCCCCACTTGGCTCGGCGACCAAATTTCATCCTCCCTCTTCTTTTCCATTCAAAAATTTATGGCGGATTTTTTATGTTTTTTGCCTTTCAATTTTTTTGAAGGTGTATCGTCACAACCGGTAAATTGAATAAAATCTCTAAATGATAATTTTTGACATTTAACGCCGTTTCTCTGCCTGAAAAAGGTCTTGTGGAATATGAAAATTAGGGCCCTAAAGCGCCCGCGAAGTTTACAACCGCCTTTTTGTCACCGGCCTTTTCCTGTTATTCTCGCTCCACGGAAACATTTAACATGGGACAGGGGTGGTTTGTTGTTGCATTGGTGTTGGTGGGTTGGTGTGGGGCTGCTGTTATTCAGAAGCCTGACGATATTACGGATTTTAATCAATATGCTTTGGAGCGTCATCAAGAGATCAGAGATAAATTGGAGAACAGTCGTCGTGCTTCTGGGTTGTCCGCCATTGTCGTGAACCAAACTCTTATTGACCTGGCGTTTGCTTATGCTACCAATGATTGTTGTGGGGTTTGTTGTTTTCTGTTTTTTGTTTTTTTGTTTTTGCCGCCTTTGTAATTTTTGTTTTATTGTTGTTTTTGTTTTTGTTTTGTCTTTTGTTTTTATCTTTTGTTTTTCTGATCTTATCCTCCCTCCCAAAAAAAAGGGTTCTGTTGCCTCGGCGGGTGTTAACACCAAATGGCCCGAGTCTCAGACCACCATTTGCATAGACGTTGATAATACACTCGATTACACCTATGAATTGTTGTTTGATACTTATTTTGAGAGTTGGGTTGATTATGGAGATGGATCGGTAGAATATGATCCAGAAGATGTGTCTTGTGGTTCGACTTATTGTGGAGGGTGTAGTTCTGCTGATGATGTTGATTGTTTGCCTTGGTTGAATGTGAGTTTTTTTTTTTTTTTTTTTTTTTTTTTTTTTTTCCCTTTCCCTTTCCCTTTCCCTTTTTTTCTTCTCTCCTCGTCTCATCCCTTCACCAATAGATCGTCAATAGCGACACCATTCAAATTGGGTGTGCTTTTGCTGTCCAGGAAGATGTAGCACTTTGTTCATCATTTTCAGGACAGGATTCTTATGCCTTTGCTTGTCTGTACAATCCACCTATTAACGCCCTCGCGGCCCCTTATACGGTTTCTTTCTCTTTCTCTTTCTCTTTCTTCCCCTCCCCCCTCTCTCTTAAATGGCTCTTTTTTTATTCGCTAACATCATGCCACCACAGTTCAATTCAGTGCTTACTCCCATTCCCTCTCCCTCTCCTTCTCCCTCCCCTATCACCTACAGTTATCCCAATCAGGTAAAGCAAAAAAAAAAAAAAATAATCAATTATTATCATTACCCAGCAAAAAAAACTAACGTTCCCCTTCCATAGGCTGCCTTAGAGTCCCACAACGACAAGAGAGCAAACGATCTCGACGTTCCAGCCGTCCCCCCCCTCAACCCCTTGGAATTAAACACCACTTTGGTGGCTGATGCTCAAGCTTGGGCTAATGGTTGTAATTTTAGTCATGCTTCTGGGATTAGCCAAGGAGAAAATTTGTATGCTACTAGTGATACTTCTTTGACTGAGGAAGAGGCTATGCTTTATGCTGCTGCTGGGTGGTGGGATGGAGAGCAACTTTATTATAATATTACTGATAATTCTTGTTCTGATGTGTGTGGGCATTTTACACAGGTTTATTTTGGGAGAGAGAAACAGAGAGAAAGAGAGGGAAAGAGAGAGAGTAGAGGCCTGTGTAAAACCTGTGAAAGGAGGGAAGAGAGAAGGAATTCTTATTATTCTTATCCTTTTTATTATTTTTATTATTATTGACTGACCCACTCCCTCAATAGATGGCTTGGGATGATACCACCGATCTTGGTTGTGGAGCAACTCTTTGTTCATCTTTGGGCTGGTTTGTTGTTTGCCGTTACTGGCCACAAGGTAAGCACTCTATGATTTTTTTTATTTTTCCTTCTGGGAGGGAGCAAAAGGAGGAGAAGATAACTAACTTTTTTTTTTTTTTTTTTCAAGGTAATTATGTTAATGTGAGGCCATACACTACAAGTGCTGCCCCCTCCCCCGTTCCTGTCCCCTCCCCCTCTCCCAGTCCTCCCCCCAGTCCTTCTCCCTCTCCCGTTCCTTCTCCATTTCCCTCTCCCGTTCCCTCTCCCAGTCCTCCTCCCAGTCCTTCTCCCTCTCCCGTTCCTTCTCCCGTTCCTTCTCCCTTTCCCTCTCCTAGTAATCCTCCTTTCCCCTCTCCTTCTCCTGTTCCCTCTCCTAATCCTTCTCCTACTCCCTCTCCTGCCCCCCCCTCCCCCACTCCTTCTCCCTTCCCCTCTCCCAGTAATCCCCCTCTCCCATCTCCCTCTCCCATTCCTTCTCCCTTCCCTCCTTCTCCTTCCCCATACCCTTCTCCTTCTCCTACTCCTTCTCCTTCTCCTTCTCCTACTCCTTCTTCTACTCCTTCTCCTACCCCTTCTCCTACTCCTTCCCCCAACCCCACCCCTTCTCCTTCTGCCACTCCCACTCCCACTCCTTCTCCCTCACCCTCTCAGTCTCCTTTCCCCCTCATCCCCCCTTCCCCCAGCACCAGCGGTGCTTCCTCTCTTGTTCCTGCTGTCTTTGTTATTGCCGGTGCTGCCATTTTGGCCTTGTTGCACTTGGTTTGAGAGGCGGGGATTTTTTGATTTTTTTTGTTGTTCCATTGGGCGACAAAATAAAAAAAAAAAAATTGTTTTTTTTTTTGGATTTTTTTTTGGATTTTTCCAGAAAAAAAGGAAAAAAAAGAAAGAAAGAAAGAAATATAGAAAGGAGACAGGCAAGAGGCAGAACAGCATGCGTATTTCCTCAAAAACAGGCAGTTTGCAGTTTTTGAGACTGGCACTTTTTCACTTTGGTAGATAATTGCATAACAAACAAAAAAAATAATAAATAGTAGTAATAATAATAGAGATTTGGGATATTTGGGAGAGGGATGTAAATGTCGCACTCCTTCATAGCATAGCAACACGTTGGGCAAAATCATGCAAAACTTTGGATGGAGAGAATGACCAACAAGCAAAGAGGATGAAGAAACAATTTGGAGACACCACTCCACCAGATTAAAAAAAAAAAAAAAAAAAAAAAAAAAAAAAAA
>MUHK01009248.1:0-10936 GCA_002151225.1 Paramoeba pemaquidensis
AAAAAAAAAAAAAAAAAAAAAAAAAAAAAAATAGCAAAGCGAAAACAAGGGCGGGGATGCTGTGGAGTGCGGGGAGAGACAAAGAGGACTTAATGCAGGAAATGTATAATATTGAGGTGAGAAAAGAACACCGAAAGGGAAGAAAGAAAGAAACAGAAAGAATGACTTTTTTCTTCTTTTCTTTGCAGGAAATTATTCAAAGTTCAAAAAAAGAGAAAAACCCCCAAATTCTCGCTCGAACAGCAGACTTGACAAGGTTAGAAAGGGGGCGGAGAAGGAGAGAGAGAGAAGAAAGGCACTAACAATTTATTCCCTTTTTCTTTTTCTTTCTCCTTTCGTTCTTTTCAGGAAAGTTTCGGGGCTGAGATTTACCTCATGTAAGAGTGCAAAAGACAGAACAAGTATGTCAATCACCTGGGAGATGTCAAGGTTTGTTTTGTTTGTTTTGTTTGTTTTGTTTGATTTGTTTGATTTTGTCTCGCTAACTAAAAAAAATCAGAATTTTGGAAGTTTATCATGAGCTCCAACCATGCGATGTTGCCGCTGCAACCGATGAAATGCGAGTGCAGGTTTTTTGTTTTGTTTTGTTTTGTTTTGTTTCGTTTTGTTTGTTTGCTTTTTTGTCTTGTTCGTTTTGTTTGATGGCTTGCTTGATTGCTTGCTTTTCTTTCCCTTTTTCCTTTTCCCTTTTCCCTTTTCCCTTTTCCCTTTTCCCTTTCCACTTTTCACCCCTCTTCCCTTCTTCCTTCCCCTTTCCCAGGGAGTTCGCCTCGAAAATGCGTGGAAAAACATTGGACAAAAAAAATTTGCATTTAACAAACTACAACGCTCTCTCCTTCCCGATGAATATCGACCAAACAGCTCTGTATGTAGCCACACACAGACTTAAAATAATAGCAATAAGAATAAATTAAAGGAAAAATTGAAAATTGGCAGAAAAAAGTGGTGGTCCAACAAATTACAATATTATCTCTCTCTTCTCGTCTCATTTCTTTTCATTTCTTATCATTTCATTTCATTTCATCCAAAAAACAAAGGCTGCAACTGATGCTTAAAAATCGTCTTCCCACACAACTTACAAGAAATAACCTTCCTCCCCCCAAACTCTCCCTCCCAGCACCCAGGACAACCCACATGCCCACACTTGGGAGCAATAGCCTCCTCAATCCCCTTCAAACAAAAAGAACAGTTGATGGAGTGACTGTTGTTGTTGTCGTCGTCATCGTCGTCGTTGGTGGTGGTGGTGGCGGTGGTGTCATCAAAGTCGTCGGAGTTGGTGAGGAGGGTGGGTTTGGGGTCGAATAAATAAAGGGAGGGGCTCATGTCGATGGTGGGGGGAGGAACTGAGGTGGGTGCTGGGGGGGGACGAGGTGTGGAGGAGGAAGAGGAGGAGGAGGAGGAGGATGAAGACGAAGATGATGAAGAGGAAGAAGACGAGGAAGAGGATGAGGATGAGGACGAGGACAAGGAAGAAGAGGAAGAAGAAGAGGAAGAAGAAGAGGAAGAAGAGGAAGAAGAAGAGGAAGAAGAAGAGGACGAGGACGAGGAAGAGGACGAAGAAGAGGGAGACGACGAGGAAGAAGAAGCGGGAGTCTTTGAAGAAAGCTTCGAAGGAGAGACAAACAAAGGCTTACTCTTCACCGCACTCAACCCAAACAAAGGATCAAACGCCCCAGCTGCTCTCTTCGTCGGAGTCCCAACTCTCTTCCCCACTTCCCCCTCCCTCTTTCTCTTCTTTTGCAGTGATTGCACCTTCTCTCTCACATCTTCGGGCAAATACCCCCCCAAAACCCCAAGCAATTTCTCTCTTTCTTTCCCTTCAAACGCGGAAGAGAGAAAATTTGCGAGATGGGAGCCACACAAACCCCCATTTCTCCAATCTCTGAGCTTTTGTTGCAATTCATCATAAGTTTGTTGACCAAGAGTAGTTTCGAGCTGTTGGAGGAACTGATCCGCCTCTTTTTTTTTTTCTTGTTGTGTTTTTTCTTTCATGATTCTTTTTGGATTTGTTTGTTGCTGATTTTCTCCAAAAAAAAAAAAACTGTCGACTCGACACCGATTCAACCGCTTCTTGGGGTTCTTCACAGAATCCAAAAAGCAATGGGATCCAACCTTTTTTGCGAGGACGGAGAAAATTGGAGTGTTTTGATTTAAAATATTTAATAGTATTATTCGAAAATTTGCACAACATCAACACGTCCTCTTCAATAGCTCCAGTAATAAGTTCTCTTCAAATCCTCTCCCTTCTCTTCCCTCTCCCTCCTCTTCCTCATCCTCTCATCCCTCTCCGTCACTTGGTCGTCTTCCTCTTCTTCCTTCTTTGCCCTCTTCTTGGAGATTGCCACCGTTTCTTCACTCGCCACCCTTTTTCGCTTCACAGCACTCTTTCGCTTGGGAGGAGGAGGGGTCTTCGCCTTGGGTGCCGCCGCCTTTGCCTTGGGAGCAGTCTTCTTCGCACTCTTACACACCACTGTATCCTTGTCAGTCATCAAATCCGCCCATTTCCTCACACGAAACTGTTCATCGATCTCCTCCTCCATCCCCACAGAATACTTCTTCGAATCCACGTACTTCCCGTACTTCGCCGAATAACAGAAAAACATATCACGAGTGGGGTCATAGAAATAGGAGGGGCACTTCCCCTTCGCCCCTTGAACCGTCTCCGTGAACCATAGTTCATAACAAACAATTTTCGATTTCTCCGCCATTTTTTCGTTTGGTCTCGCCAAGTTGTCCAAAATCTCTCCCATTTCCGCCCCCCTCGCCCCCCTCCTCCCCTCCGCCTCGTACTCCCCCAACCTCCCTGCCTCACGGTAGCACACAGCCAAAAACATCCGAGTGATGAGATCAAAGGATTTGAGGGTGAAGTGCAGACCTCCGCTTCGTTCAGCGAGCCGGGCGTAAAAGGGAAGAGAAGAGGGACAAGGGTTCGCTTGAACGGCGTAAATCTTCACTCCTTTGTCCGCCAAAATCCCCAATTCTTCCTGCCACGAGCAATGGGCAGAGCTGTAGGACGGAGGGTGGGGGACAGCATCACCAATCAACACAAACGCTTTCGCAATACCAGGATCGGCTCTCCAGCTGAGGCGGTTGGCTTTGTGCAACGCCCACTCGTAACACTCTGGGGGATCTCCTCCATAAGTCACCCCCACTTCCTGAACAAAGTTTTCGATTTCTTTTGTTTTTGTGGAGAAATTGAGAGTGTGGACAACATACGCCGACATTTGATCGCACATGTCACCAACGCCCATAATGGAGATCCGAATCCCAGGGATATCTCCCATCAAACGTTGACACGTCTCCCTAACTTTCTTTCTCACCTCCTTAATCACCGCGCCCATCGACCCAGTGGTATCAAAAGCAAAGCAAATGTCCACTCCCTTGCACTTCCCCTTCAATTCGGCAAGAGAAGCAATCGCGTCGTCGTCACTGACCTCCCCGGAGACCTTTTTTTTTTTCTTTCTGGGCAAAATCCGGCAGTTCTGTGGCAGATCGTACCACTCAAGTGCCTTTCCATCAGCCAAAAGACGTCCATCTTCGACTTTCAACTCCATCTCGTCAGTGGGAAAGGACAACTTAGCAGCGACCTTGGCTCGGAGATCATCGACGCTCTGCGATGGGGAACAGGACAGGAAAAAGGTGTGGGGAGGAGAATCGATTGTCAACTCCAAGTCTCGGGTCGCTGGGGCAGGAGCAGCGGTGGGGGCTGACGCACTTCGGGGTGTTGGCCTTCCTGACATCTCTTTGGTTTTGTTTG
This sequence comes from Paramoeba pemaquidensis, assembly GCA_002151225.1. Taxonomy (NCBI): domain Eukaryota; phylum Discosea; class Flabellinia; order Dactylopodida; family Paramoebidae; genus Paramoeba; species Paramoeba pemaquidensis. Next base: position 3,758 of record MUHK01009248.1, read on the forward strand.
TTGTGGCAGGAGAGACATGATGGGGAGGGGGGGCAGTGGGCAAGCTTGCAACGAAAAAACAGCGAAAAAAAAAAAGAAAATTATCGCGTGTTTGTGTGCGTTTAGATGTCAAAAAAAATACACTGAAAAAAAAATAAGGGCGCTTTTTCCAAAAAAGAGCCCTTAAATTTTTTTTCAGAACAATCACCCCTCCTCTTGTTCATCCACTGGATCGGATCTCAAAAACAACTGGCCTTGAAAGAGAAGCGAAAGGCATCCCAGACAATTGATCAAAAAAAACAGAAAAGACATGAGGGAGAAGGTTACTGAAAAAGGGGTGAGTCAAAGGATCAAGGAATAAATATTGATTGGGAAGGGAGAAATCGTACGAGCAAGATATTTCAAAGAGTTGTCCGGCTCACCATTAGTAGAGGCAAGAAGAAGGTCCTGTTGATTTGCATACAACATTGTTGAGAGAGCTCTGAGAGAGGGTGGGAAGGAATAAGAAGGGGATGAACAAAGAGCAACATGAAAAAACAAAACAAAGCGAACCCTGAAGCACAAGGAAACACACAAGCCCACCAACACAAAGAATATTCCAACCTCGCAAACATCAGCCCCTTCAAAAACGCCATAACCCCCAAAAAAAGCCCCATCCCCCACAAAAAAATTGAAGTGTCCCCAAACTGCCCCCGTAAATTATTGAGAGAAACAGAAGTTGCAAAGGGAGGAGCTTGAAAGAGGAAATAAAGAGGCTCCGCTGAAGGAGGAAGGGAAAAGGAGTTGGAGTTGGAGAGGGGAGGAGAAGGAAGTTTGTAGGGGAAGGAGACAAAGAGGTAGGTATAGAGGACGACACCGACGGATAACAGGAAAGAGCAGATGACCGAAGAAAGCGAGCCGAGGCTTGGGACAAGTTGGGGATCGAGGGATGCAAGGAGGATGGGGTTGATGGTGACTTGGGAGGGAAAGAAATGAATGACCGAATGAAAACCGAATTGGCACAAAAAAAAAAATCAGAAAAACGAACCAAAAAAATATGCCGGATTTCTTCTCCAAATCCCTTCTCCCTCCCCCCCAAACCACCCCAACATCTTCACCCAAATCAACCCCATCGAAATTACCCCCAAAATACCCCACACAACCACCAACCCCGCGTCTATTTTGAGATATTCTGGTGTGGACATGAGAAGAAAAGTTCCTGAAAGGATGGCAACAAAGAAGAGATTGGAGTGAAAGGGGTGGTGGATTTCATGGTAGACTAATGGGAAGTGGAAAAAGACTTTGAGGGAATAAAGGACTGGCGAGAAGAGGTCAAAAGAAAGAAAGAAAGAAAGAAAGAAAGAAAGAAAGAAAGAAAGAAAGAAAGAAAGAAAGAAAGAAAGAAAGAAAGAAAGAGAATAGGGAAACCAAAACAGATAACAGCAATGAGAACGCCCAGGAACCAAAAGACATGCGCCACCCACGTTGGCATCCCTGATCATTTGTCAGAAAACAAACGAGCAAACAAACAAACGGACCAAACAAAAACCTAAAAAAGCCATGGCAGGAACTGCCGCAAGATTTTGACACAGCAATGCCTGAGAAGCAGTCCCCGCTGCAGCACCAAAGATAGCGACGGGAACTTTTGCAGCGAAATCCCCGACTCCCCCCTCTCCTTGCCACCTCTCATCCCGAGCACGAGGGCTGTGGTCCATGTAAGGATCAGAAAAAAAACAAGAAAAATTCACAAGAATCTTTTTTGTAAAATGTCGGATTCCGTTAAGATTCGATTGCTTTGGATGTACTCTTTTTGAACTTGTTCCCACCAGAGGAGAAAAGAGGATCAGAAGAGATTTTTCCGGCAACCCTGGCTGTTCGAAAAAAACAAAACTGAATCAAAACCAACAGCAAAAAAAAAACGAACATAAACACAAACAAAACCAAAAACAAAACCAAAAACCAAAAACCAAAAACAAAACCAAAAACCCAAAACCCCCCCAAAAAAAAAAAACAAGGCCAAAGGGAAAGAAGGAAAAAGCAACCAAAATCTACAGGAAAATAATGTTTATCGTTCGAAATAGTCAAAAAAAAAAAAAGACAAGAGAATGGGGAAACAAAAAAAAAAGACACTTAAGTCCAAAATAGAAGAGAGAAAAGGAAGAAAAGAAGATGGCAAGACGATGAAAAAGAGGAAGAAGAAGAGGTAGACGACCAGAAGGAAAAGAAAATAGAGAGAAGAGAAGAGACGACAAATTTCCTCACGGAAGAAATCATCTCCACGCCCCCACCCCACGATCTCCTCCCCAACACCGCCCCCACTCCATTTTTTTCTTTTTTCTTTGTTTTTCTTTTTTTTTTTTTTTTAGTTACCACCACGAATACCGAGAGCCCTCATGCAACGATCAAAAGCGGTGTACCAGAAGTCCAAGCATTGCCTCTTGTCGTAATTGTAGTTGTGGTTGGAGGTATCGTCAAGACAATCTTGGAGGGTCTCGTATTGGTCCTTGTCCTCTCCATCGATGTTCACGGGGAAAGAGCCAGTCAAATCAGATTGAGACTCGCACATCAAATTGTACAAAGCATAGTTTCGCGGGCACACACGAACAAGCCCATCAGGGTAATACCAGTCATCGGCGGCTCCAGTGGGGCATGAAATAGCGCGGCTGAACGCGTCTTGGTTGAAGTTGCAGTTGGTGTTGACGATTCCATAGGATCCAGGCTGGCTGACGTTCCCGTAGTAGCTATTCCAGACGTAGTTTCCGTAGTACATCAACCCTTGTTGGGCGACCTCGCAGCATCGCTCGTTCTCACAGGAAAGGGCTTCCGCAGCTCCGAGGAGAGCGATCATAAACAACACAGCAGACAACACTTTCATCTTTGGTGTTTGGAGAGTATAATAAAAAGAAGGAAGGAAGGGGGGGAGAAGGCCTCGCTCTCACCACACACACAAAACTGACGAAAACTTCAGACGTCACCTTGAGCCCCTAATAGGGACCATACGCTCACTAAAATGTACCCAAAAAGGGATAAGTCGGGATTTTATGGTGATTGGTTGGATGGGAGGTCGGAATCGCGGCGATAAGGGGGCCAAAATTGGGGGTGTGATAAAAAAAAAGTTTTTTTTTGGGCATTTTTTTTGGTTTTTTGTTTTGAGGGGGTGTGGTTGCTGTTTTCGGCTTTGGTTCTCTCTTGTGAAGTTTTGTTGTTGTTTGTGTTTTGCGATGGGGTGTTGTGTTTGTCTGGGATCTGTGTTTCGAGTGGATTTTATATCTGTTTTTGTTGTTTGTGTTTTTTTTTTGTGTGTGTTTTTTTTTTGTGTGTTTTTTGTGTTTGTTTTTTTTTCTTTTCTTGTTGTATCTTGTCGTATCTCTCTTGTTGTTGGGTCAAAAAAAAAAAGAGGTTGATCACCAGTTCGGGTTGAAATAAATTTTCTTTACTGGCAATCGAAATCACTCGCTTAGGTTCTGCAAAACCGAGGGAAACTCTCCCCACAAACCCCAATGCTTTGTCTCACTCCTTCTCTTCTTGGCTGCCCTGGAACATCTGCCTCAAGCTACTCTTCCATTCTGTGCTCCAATGCATTTCTGATCATTTATTTCTTTTATTTCTCCTCAGGTTTTGTCCAGTTGGATGTTGGATGTTGGATGTTGGGGTGAAGGGGTTTGAGGGTTTGTCTACGTTTGTCCGGCTCCATCTTTGTTTTATTTTTTCGCCTTCAATCTTCAAATCCAGGTTTTGTGTTCGGTTTGAAAAACTTTTTTCTTGAAAAATTATTATTGTTGCTTCATACACTTGAGGCTAATCGGTTTAAAGTCACACAGAGTGAGAATTTGTTCAAATAATTGTTCTATGTCCGTCTTTTGTCAAGCCCTTCCTTTTCTTTTCGGTCTCCGTTTGAACAATCCAAATATGTTTCCACAATTTGTGTCGGATTTACTTTTTCTTGTTTTCCTTGTGTTATCTTTCTTGTTTTCCTTGCATTGAAATCAAAATTGTTCTGTCTCCAAATCTTTGTTCCCGAAAAGTCAGATAGTGACCTCTTCACTGGGTGTTGGGCAAATTAACCGGTTCAGTCAGGTGGTGAACTGCCCCGTTTGGTCCAACTTCACAAATCTCTCACAAAACGCTCAAAATGGTCCCTTCAACGCAATAAAATGAGTTTTCATGGTTTCTCATAGTTGTTGAAAACTTCCTTTAAAAACAAAAAATTCTCATTGGCTGGAATTCGAGCTGATGAGAAGTTTTATTTCTGTGAGAGAAGGTAATTTTTATGGCAGGATTTCTTGCTTCAAATTTCTGGCGTCGGACAGCAAATGTCATGTGGAAGAAAGCTTACAGCTGAAAGATTAAGTTTTAAAAGGAGAGGGGGATACACAAAGTGGTGTCGAAAAGTGGAAGACAGAAAAGGAACAATCTGTCACAGAAATCATTTTTCTCATTATTTTATACAGGAATGGTCAAAAAATTTAATCTCCAACATTATTTAAATCATTAAAAAAATCCCAACAAACAAAAACTTCAATAACAACTCAAAGAAGAGATTACTGACAGTGATCTCACAAGGTATTTCGGAAAAATGGTTCCAAAAATTTGGTGGGGTTGTTTCTTGTCTTGTGTTGGATGATGTGTAAATTAATCCCACAAAATAAAATAATGAATAGCGTGGGTTCACAAAGGATTGATTTATAAATACAAAAACCATGATTGTTCTGGCTCAGAGGAGGTAGAGGAGGAAGAGGAAGAGGAGAAAGAAGGGGGGGCATGGAAAGCGGAGTGGAAGTGGGAAACCAATCGCTTTAAAGTCTCCCGGAGGTTGTTGTATTCTTCCCACGAATTCAAGATGGAGGAAACTGACAGCTCACTCATTGGAGAGGAAGAGGAAGAGAGGAAGAGGAAGAAGAGGAGGAAGAGGAGGAAGAGGAGGAAGAGAAAGAAGGAGAAACGGACAGGTCCATGAGCATGTTCTGGAGAGAGGAAGACTCTCCCAACCCCTTAGACGCCAAGAATGCGAGCATCGGCAAAGACAACTTTCTAACAGCTACAACAAAGTTGCACTTGAATGAGAAAGAGTGACCCTTTGAGGAGACGTAAACGAGGATGGGGGTTAGTTCTAGGTTTGCACACAAGGAGAGGCAGAGGCCGAAGAGAGTCTCCTTTTCATGCGGCTCGTCCTTCTTCGCTTCTTCGCTTCAGGTTGGGTTTCAGTTTCGGTTTCGGTTTCTTTCTCCAGCTTCCTCTTCTTGGAAATGGTGATCTGAAACATGAATAACCATTTTTCAAACAGAAACCAAGAATTGACAAATGGATGGGTCGGGTCTTTTGGTCTCAATTCCTGCAAGGTGGTGGGAAAAGATGCAATACACTCATTGAGGGCTGCTGTCATATCCTTCTCGTACTTCTGACTCAAGTTTTCGTCTCCAAACAAACACTGGGGAACTCCCCACTGAAGGTGAATCGGTGTGCAAGATCTTTGGCTGAAATGGGGTGCTCGATTTTGCTGTTCATTGCGCAACATTTACCCCAGGACCAGGGAGGTTGGTACGTGGGTGCACAAGACTTCTCAATCTCTTTGGGGGGGGTACCAGGAGATGCAGTGAACACTACTAATCCAGCGAAAGTCCCCTGATCAGGGGGTTCCTCCCACCAGTATCAACAAAGACCACCGAATTGGGATCCTGCACAACAGTTTCATCAAATTGAACAACAACAACAACAACAACAACAACAACAACAACAACAACAACAACAACAACAACAACAACAACAACAACAACAACAACAACAACAACAACAACAACAACAACAACAACAACAACAACAACAACCAAACCAGGGAATGAGAAGGGGTGGGCTTCAATTTTCGGAGAGCGGGGCGAATGGCTTTGTGATAGTCTTCGAGACCAAGCTCAGTTTCTGTGGCGTCATTGATGTTGGATTCTGGAGTTCGGAAAACAAGAGTGAGTTTTTTTCTCACCAACACACTAGAACCACCCAACAACCAACCAACCACAACAATCAGAAAAAAAAGGGAACATGATCGTCAGCCATGAGCAAACAAAAGAAAAATAAAAAAAGGCGGATGCATATCCGGGGCGCCAGATTAATTTATCTTAAAGTTAGAAAACAGCATGGTTGATGACTGGAATGGTCGTTTGACCAAAGGTTTGTTTCATTAATATATTATTTTTTGATTTGTTTTTAATCGTTTACTACAGAATCAGATGTAGTTTCCACCATATTCAACACTAAAAGGCAAATAATTGAGTTGTATGATTCAGATATTGCGGTCATGGTAATAGGGATTTGGTTCTTCTTTTTCTTGGCAATGCTCTTTAAACCTTTTCTTTGTTGTAGTAGTTGTGTACCCAACATAGTACAAGTTTCTGGTTTCATTATGATATTCATAAATCCCCTTCATCATTTGTCTTGGTTTTACCTGGAGGAAGAGGGCAAGTTCGCTTGTTGTGGTTTGGTTGATGGCATCGAGAACAGAGGATTTGCCACTTTTTCTGTGGGGGAGCCCCTCCCCCCACCTCCCCTCCCTCCTCCCTCTTTCTCTTCTCCTGATGAACCCCTTTCCCTGCCTGAAGCTCTGTTTCAGACTGGTACACCTTCTCCATACTCTTCACTGACTTTTGCTCTTTCAACTGCTTTCTTTTTTTCTGGCAAAAGGGTGACAAAAAGAAATTCATACTCTGTCTTTTTATGACTTGGGAGGGATTCGAACCTGGGACCTGGAGCTTGGAGCTATGAGATCTGAAGCGATTCGAACCTGGGGCCTTGGAATTAATTATGTGGATGATGACGTCAGCAAGGGAGCATCATGGATGGACTCTGTGGGAGATGGAGGAGCATGGAAGAATGGGACTTAAGAAAAGGAGTTCTTGGAAAAGGAAGTTTTATTGTGTTTTGTTGATTGAATTAAATTTCCTAGTTTAAAGTGAATCATTCTTTATTCTTTGTTTCTCTGAGGGTTATCACAATCATTTCCATTTTTTTTCACACAAACAAAGTATAGAACAGCCTCTTCTTAATCCCACAATCCTTTTACTAGCCTTTGTACCCCATTTCCACCATTCTGCCTTCCAAATATAGTCATGTTCAATTAACCCATGGAAGCATAACAGTTCAGACCTCTTCCACCGTTCCGCCTCTCTAATATGGTAATGAGTCTGGGGTCACTGGTGGGGCAAAACTACAGGAACACACACAACAAACAAC